>SNQJ01S0181179.1:0-18161 GCA_010110895.2 Picea sitchensis
CATAATCAAGGATAAATGTTTTAACATCATAAAAGTCCAGATCACTTGCGAGCAAGTGTCCTCAAAAATAAGTTTACTCAATGCGCCAGAGCGGGATGTTACAATATTGGAAATACTTTTTCTCTTGTTGTTTATGTTTCATACAGGTTATCCTACGTATTCCAGGAAGGTTACCATAGAAAGAAAGTCTTGAAAGGACTTAGAGGGAGTGAAACTTCATAGGGAGTTAGTGATCGGGAAGAAGTAAGGTTTTGCGACACTTTGCAGGATGCATAGGGACATCTAGCATACGAAAGCGTGGTTCGGGGATTCTCTCAATTAAAGGGAGTTGATGGAAAAATTCGAAAAGAAGGATCTTGTAGGCCTTTGTGTCGATTTGTAGGCCTTCGAGCCGAGATGTAGGCCTTCAAGCCAAGTTGTATGCCTTTGAGCCAAGTTCTATGCCTTCGATCTGAGTTGTATGCCCTTGTGCCGATTTGTAGGACTTGTGTCGATTTGTAGGATTCATGGAAAGTTGTAGGCCTTATGCCGAATTGTAGGCTTCATGTCGAGTTGTAGGCCTTGTGCCGAATTGTAGGCTTCATGTCAAGTTATAGTCCTTTCTCCGAGTTGTAGGATTTATGTCAAGTTGTAGGTTACTCTAGTGAGATGGTCTGGTACATCGAGTTTTTTCTACACTAGTGAGACATCTGGTACAATAGTAGCATAGTTGAGAACATATATGGTTGTGATGGTGTTGCTCATAATATGATCTAGATGATCATGAGATATCCTTTGTATCTCTTGTGATGCTATCGGTCAGCAAGACCATGTATGTCTTTCCCATTTCATGTGAGATGGATTGATAATGATGATAGTAATGATGATACTCATGACATGGGTGTAGCCAATGGTAAGTGCGTCATGTGGGTGTATCCCATGAGGATGGTAGTGACACAAAATACAGGATGTAGCTCTAGTGTTCTCTAGCGGGTTGTGGCCCCAAGACGAGATTGACAGGTCCACATGGGTGTAGCCATGTGTGATGTAATGATGCTACCAGCAACATGGTATGCATAACCATGATGAGAGGATCATGGCATAGAAAGCAAGGATATGAAGACCAGAAGGGAACAACATGGTTAAATAACTCCCTAGATAAGAGGGAGTGTTGATGTTTTGGTAGTTGTGGGATGTATTAACCTCTATGGATAAACCTTTGAATAGAATAGAATATTTTGGAAGCAAGAGAAAACCTAAACATATGTGTGAAAACCCTGGAAGACAAGTCAACTCAGCAGGATAAGTAATATTGATGTATTATATGCAGAAAAGGACAGGTCGGACCTACTTGAAGAGAAACATGTTCACCTGGTCAGGTTAGTATAAATAGAATACTCTTGAGCTCATTTGGTAACACACTCACACTCAAGAAAGTGGTGCACAACTCTAGAGGAAAAGTGCAGCTACAACAACTATTGTTGGGTATTTATCTTGGTTTGTGGTTTGGGACTCTCTACTTGGTGTGCTACCTTTGGAGAAAGGTGCACTCTCTCTGTTTTGGTTATTGTTTCGGTCTAGGCTTTCTTCCGGAATCATTCTATATATCAAAGGTTACGTTGCTCGGGGGTGGTTGTGTTCCTATGTTTGGGTGAAAATATTTTGATATTGTCTATGGTTAAACGAGCAAAATATTCTAACATGGAGGTGTGAAAGATATTAGATGAGATATTTCTCAGTCAAGGGATATTGATGAGGTTCTATATGATGGATTGCAATTCAATGGATACACCTATGGAGACAAATCAGAAAAAGATGAATGATTCTACTTCAGATTCAGATTTGGTGGATCCCACTATGTATAGGCAATTGATCGAAACCTTGATGTACCTAGTTAACACTAGGCTAGATATTTGATTTGCAGTGAGCATCCTGAGCCGGTGTACGTATGATTCATGGAAATTCCATTGGGTTGCAGAGATATACATATTTTGATTGAGCAGGGAGTGTAGTGGATAGATTGAGCACATTAGGGTGTTGCTTGGGATTAGTTAGGATTTCTGGGATAAGCACGAAGAAAGTTTCTATATCACTCAATATAGTAGAGATGGAGTGTATCACAACGATTATTGCAAGTCATGAAGCAGTGTGTCTTTATAAGCTTCTTGTAGGACTTCATTTGAGACATGGTGTGTAAGGAAGCGATGAAGCTTCAACACACATCCACAAATTAGTAGATAGAGGGAATTCTCACCTAGCCTTTGTCCAGAGTGAATTTTATTTACTTTAGGGACAAGCTTGGCGTGATATATAATGTCTCCCTCACTAAGAGGGAGTGTTGATGTTTGAGAAACATCGGGTAGACATTCTCTTAGGATTGGTCGTGGTGATTTGACTAGTGGAGAATGTCCCAGGCGCAATCTTCGAAGGAAAAAAGACTTGAGGTGATGATGGTTCTCCAGGAGGAAGCATCAGGAGGTGCTAGTGTTCCTCCAGTGCATGGTTGCATCGGACATCATTCTCCCAGGATTAGTAGTTTAACTAGTGGGGAGTGACAGATTCACTTACATGGGTTTACTTGTAAGTGACACTCAGTCACATGGGTGTACTTGTGGTGGTGAGTGGCCCAAGTAAGCATCAGGTAGACCTTCTCTCGGATATGGCCTAGGAATAAGGATACATTTACTTCTGGGGTAAATGGTCCTAGGCGTAGTAATTACTTACATAAGTTTACCTATGGAATCGAGGTGCTTCCACATGTCATATAGCACCATACATCATTCTCCCAGGATTAGTAGTTTAACCAGTGGTGAATGGCAGATTCACTCACAACAATTTACATGTGGTGGCATTCACTCACAAGGGTGTAGTTGTGGAGGTGAATGGTCCAAGTGTGGTCTGAATTGATACCCAAGGTTCTAGACATAGTTATGTGGAGATGGATCATCAATATGGATCATGAAGAAAAAATTCTATGATGGAAGAAATCCAAGTATGGAGAATGTCTCCCTTGTTGAGAGGGAATGTTGAATTTTTGCAACTTTGGGCAATCATTATCCATAATAAAATACAAAGAAACCATTATAGAAGACCCTGGAATGCAATAGAGATAAATAAATGACAAGATTATGAATTCGTCTCCATTGAAGCATTGAAGAGACACTTGTAAAAGAAACAAAAGAAATAAAATAAAGTTAAAAGACAAAAAATGACAAGTCAACCCTAGCAGTAAAATAAGGTGACTTGACTAGTATAAATAAAGGCAAGTTCATTTCATTATTACACATATAATAAACTCTCCTCTTCTAGAGCACAAGTCCTAGTTGCAGTTGAAGTTGTAGTTTTCAGTTACAGTTGCAATTGCGGTTGCTAATTACAGTTGAAGTTGTAGTTGAAGTTGCAGTTGCAGTTGCCATTTAGAGTTGTAGTTGGAATTGCAATTGTAGTTGCAGTTTCCAGTTACATTAGCAGTTTTAGTTGCAGTGGCCAGTTGTAGTTTCCAGTTGCCAGTTGCCAATTGTGAAACTTTTGAGGTGTGATGTCTCTGTCTAGGGTTCACTACCTTTGAGGGATCTTCCTCATACAAGAGAAAACTTCTTTATGTTCTTGGATTCTTCACTTTTATGGTGATGTATTTGTGAACTTGGATTAAATTTATTCTATAGAAAAGTTGTTGGGTTTTTCTCTCGAGTTCAGGTTTTCCAAGGATAAATTTTGTGTCTATTTTGCATGGTTGTCTCTCTGTAATTTTGTTATTTCCGCTGCAGTTTTATTTCAATTGAAATTTTTAGTGTGTAATTATTCTATGATAACAATGGCATTAAAATCTGTTTGAAATCATAAGGTAATAATTATCAGATATGGAAATTAGAAAAATCAACAAAATCTACAAGCATAGACTCCTACTTATCCTTATTTGTTTCCACCTAATGGCTTTTCATACCAAGTCCTTTCAGTAGGTGGTTTTTTCATGTTTTTCTCAAATCCTCTCTTTTTAATGAATTTTTTCTTTTTTCTTTTCAAGTTACCCAAATCATTTAACAACAAGAATTACTTTGCATCATCTAATGAGGTCAACACAATCCAAGTTACTAATAAAGATAATCTTATCTTTTGAATTGTTCCACTCATGAATGGATGCAAAAAAATCATTTCTAAAAGTTGTTGAAGCTTTTCAATTTCGGGCAGTCATTCTCCATAATAAAATACAAAGAAACCATTATAGAAGACCCTGGAATGAACTAGAAAGAAAGAAATGACAAGAATATCAAGTTAGATCCATTGAAGCATTGAAAAAACACTTGTAAAAGCAACAAAAGAAATAAAAAAAAGTTAAAAGACAAAAAATGACATGTCGGCCCTACCAGTAAAATAAGGTGACCTTACTAATATAAATCAAGGCAAGTTCATTTCACTATTACACATCTCATTATCTCTCCTCTTCTAATGCACAAGTCTCAATTGCAGTTGCAGTTGTAGTTTCCAGTTACAGTTGTAGTTGTAGTTGCAGTTGCAGTTGCCAGTTGCAATTGCAGTTGCCAGTTAAAGCTCTAGTTGCAGTTGCATTTTTCCAGTTGCGCAAATTTTGAGGTGCGTTATATCTATCTAGGGTTCTCTACCTTTGAGGGATCTTCCTCATACAAAGGAAAACTTCTTTATGTTCTTGGATTCTTCATTTTTCCAGTGATGTATTTGTTAACCTGGATTAAATTTCTTCCAGAGAAAAGTTGTTGGGTTTTTCTCCCATGTTCGAGTTTTCCTAGGATAAATCTTGTGACTATTGTGTATGGTTGTCTCTCTGTGATTCAGTTATTTTTGTTGCAATTTTATATCGGTTTAAATTTTCAATGTGTAATTATTTTATGGTAATAGTGGCATTAAAATATATTTGAAATCATAAGGTAATAATTATCAGATATGGAAGTTAGAAAAATAAACATGGTATGAGATCTTTGCTAAGATTTTCTACTACACATATATACACGAAGAAACTCGTTTTTCCCCAGTGTGTCTACTAGTGCTCTCAAATTGACATTTGGTCAAGGTTGAAATTTTAGGGTTTTAGGCTTGTTGACATTCTTCAGTTTGGATTTTGTTCTTGTTCTTGTTCCAGGCAGGTTACGATGGAGGAATGATTGGTCACAAGACTAGAAAAGTGGTGTTCGTGTCTTTTTTTCTTGTTGTTGTTCTAAGTTGGTTACCATGGAGGAATGATTGGTCACAACACTAGAAAATTGTTGTTCTTGTCTTTTGTTCTTGTTCTTGTTCTGGGCAGCTTATCGTGGAGGAATGATTGGTGAAAACATTATAAAAGTGTTTTTCTTTTATTTTTTTCTTGTTCATTTTCTGGGCAGGTTAACTTGGAGGAATCATTGGCCACAACAATGGAGGAATGTTTTTCTTGTTCTTGTTCTTGTTTCAGTAAGATCACATGTGATAGCTCTGAGAGGGAGCTATAGTGATGGTTTCAGCTAGCAACAGGTCAGATGGTCTCTGGTTAAGGTCATGGAGTAGACTGTACAGAAAAGGAGTTGTGTACATGCCAGTATACATCCATGTACCAAAGGAGAAGAGGACGAAGTCATAACCTTCTAAAAAGAAGGGTCCTTTTGTGGGATAGAGAGTGTCTCATATGCATATTGATAGTGAGGAGTAGGACGCTCTGAAGGATGAAGGTATAGATCCCTCTAGACCAGTTTTTCATCCTCCAGACTATCAGGAGGAGTCGGTAGAGCTAGCAGGGCCAGTGGATCTACCTAGAGACGTTCCAGTAACCGGGAAGATGCTAGCATGGATTTGTGACACTTTGCAGTATTCAAAGAGGCATGAATCTCCTAGTGATACTTTCAAGGATATAAAATGACCTCATAGGTTCTCAAGTTACATGGAGTCACATCATTGATTACAAACCTTCCAGTTATTAGGAGGAGAAAGTGGCTCCACTAGTGGTGAGGCGGGTAGCCTCACCAAGTACTATCTCAGAGGGATCCATAGTTCAGAGGGAATCATCCCTCAGGATCTAGTAGGGAGGAGAATACTTCAAGGACAGTTCATAGGAGATCATACTTTAGAGGAAGTCAACAAATGTAGAGGGAGTAGATGGATATGAATATTGTATAGACTCAAAGGGAATCAGGTTTCAAAGGGAGCATGCTAACCCAAAGTGAGATTGATCTCAGAAAGAGACAGTTGTCTCGGAGGGAGAGCCACAGAGGGAGTTCCCCCTTAGGCTCAAGTGGGAGAGAGACATATCCCAGGAATGTCAGACAGGTGTCATGAGTTGAGGAGGCCAGAGAGAAGCTCCAGAGGTAGGAGGATTCTAGGATATGTGAGACATCCAAGGAGGATCCATTTTTTTCAGTAGGTTTTGCTACAATGACAAAGGAGGCATCCAGTCAACAGGATTAGGGAATGGGATTTTCCTCATTTATAGAGACAACAGCCAATGAGGCAGACTAGACAACAAGGTTTACTTCAGTGACAGAGGGAGTTGGCCTCGGAGTTTGAGATAAAGGATCTGGGCTTGATGCATTATTTCTTGGGATTGGAGTGTTTATGTTTTGGCATATGCGGGAGGTATTAACCTCCATGGATGAAAATTTGACTAAAATAGAGTATTCTGAAAGTAAGAGAAAACCTAAACAGATGTGTGAAAACCCTGGAAGACAAGTCGGCTGAGAAAAATAAGTAATATTGAAGTATTATATGCAGAAAAGGATAGATCATCTATGCTTGAAGAGACACTTGTTCACCTGGTCATATTAGTATAAATAGAAGGATCTTAAGCTCATTTGGTAACACACTCACACTTAAGAAAGTGGTGGGAAATTATAGAGGAAGAGTACAGCTACAACGAATGCATCTGGGTACTGGTCTTGGTCTAAGGCTTGTGACTTTCTTATTTGTGTGCTACCTTTGGAGAAAGGTGCTCTCTCTTTCTCTCTCTCTCTTTTATCCTTTGGGTCTAGTGTTGCTTCTAGAATAATTCTATCTGTCAAATTTTACAATGCTTGGGGGTGGATACATGCCTATGGTTGGGTGACAATATTGTCATATTGTCTAGGTTAAACGAGCACAATATTATAAAATTTTATGGGCCCACACCACCTTCAAATTAGTATAACCACTGGAAGGTATATCTACAACTTTATGTCAAGCTCGATGTAGCACAATTGCAGCTGCAGTGTCAGTTCCTTCATGCTAGTTGCAACACTATTTGTAGTGCTAGCACCAGTTGCAGTACCAGTTGTAGTGAAATTTTGTGTGAAGTATTGGGACTAATTTTTGGTCATCCTAATGCACCCTAACACATCTAATATCCTAGTTCCCTCAGCCATCAAAAACACCAAAGTTGAATTTTTGGGTCAAAAGTCAATGTTTGACTGGTCAAAGTCAAGGCTTGACTGGTAAAAGTCAAATACTGGTAAAGGTCAAATTCAAAGACAATCATGAATTCCTCCATAAAATCAGAATGGCGCAACAGAAGCATGGTCTCTTGGTAGTGCATGGAAGCCAAGGATTTACATCATCCTTGCAAGAACAAGGGAAAATTTATGGAACCATAGACTAAAGAGAAGGAATCAAAGGATGGAGATTTTGATTTTTGGAGCTTCCAAGCACATGAACGTGGAGTAGGAGAAACAATAAAAATAAACTACTCAAGATCTGAATCTCTGGAAAGAAAAGGGATCTTTGTCCAAAAATCAATCGTAGAGTCAGAAAGATCTCAGATATTATACATTCAGTTGAACAACACACTCTCCAGGTTGGAAAGAAAAATTGTCTCAGACGAAAAGAAACTCAACTGGAACAATATCCAGACTCCAAGTTTGCATATCAGGTTTGATATTTTTATTGTTTCTTAAGTGAGTATTTTAATCCTTTAGATTGTATTATTACTAGGAATAAATGAAAACTCAATAACGTGTACAATTAATATAAATGCTTATTGTATTTAATTTTAATATGAACTAACATATCCTCTAGGAGATATTTTTTGTTCTTGTTCTCAGGAAGGACACCTTGGTAATGTTATAATAAATTACCATGAAATTGATATGTTCTGATATAAAATGCTATTATATTGGAAATATTTTTTCTCTTGTTGTTTCTATTTCAGGAAGGTTATCCTACGTATTCCAGGAAGGTTACCACAGAAAGAAAGAATTGAAAGGACTCAGAGGGAGTCAAACTTCAGAGGGAGTCAGTGATCAGGAAGAAGTAAGGTTTCGTGACACTTTGCAAGATGCATAGGGACATGCTGCAGACGAAATCGTGGTTCAAGGATTCTCTCAGTTAAAGGGAGTTGATGGCAGAATTCGAAAAGTAGGATCATATAGGCCTTTGTGTAGATTTTTAGGCCTTCAAGCCAAGATGTAGGCCTTCAATCCAAGTTGTAGGCCTTCGATCTGAGTTTTAAGCCTTCAAGCCAAGTTGTAGGCCCTTGTGTCAAGTTGTAGTACTTGTGTCGAGTTATAAGCTTCATGCCAAGTTGTAGGCTTCATGCCAAGTTGCAGGCCTTGTGCCGAGTTGTAGGCTTCATGTCGAATTGTATGCCTTCTTCCAAGTTGTAGGATTTATGTTGAGTTGTGGGCTACTCTAGTGAGATGGTCTGGTATGTCGAGTTGTTTCTACACCAATGAGATAGTCTGGTAAGTTAGTAGCGTAGTCGAGAACCTATATGGTTGTGATGGTGTTGCTCATAATATGATCTAGACGATCATGAGATAGCATGTGTATCTCTGGTGGTGCTATCGCTTTGCAATACCATGTAATTATTTCCCATGTCATGTGAGATGGATGGATAATGATGATAGTAATGATGATACTCATGACATGGGTGTAGACATGGGTAAGCACCTCATGTGGGTGTATCCCATGATGATGATAGTGACACACACTATGGGATGTAGCTCTAGTCGTCTCTAGTGGGTTGTGGCCCCTAGATGATATTGAAAGGTCCACATGGGTGTAGCCATGTGTGACGTAATGATGTTACCAGTAGCATAGTCTACATAACCATGATGAGAGGATCCTGGCATAGAAAACAAGAATATGAAGACTAGAATGGAACATCATGGTTAAATACCTCCCTAGATAAGAGGGAGTGTTGATGTTTTGTTAGTTATGGGAGGTATTAACCTCCATGGATAAAGAATTGACTAGAATAGAATATTCTGGAAGCAAGAGAAAACCTAAGCAGATGCATGAAAACCCTGGAAGACAAGTTGTCTTAGCATTATAAGTAATATCGATGTATTATACATAGAAAAGGATAGGTCGGCCCTGATTGAAGAGACACATGTTCTCATGGTTAGTTTAGTATAAATAGAAGGCTCTTGAGCTCATTTGGTAACACACTCACACTCAAGAAAGTGGTGTGCAAGTCTAGAGGAAGAGTGCAACTTCAACAACCACATCTGGGTACTTGTCTTGGTCTGTGGTTTAGGACTTTCTACTTGGTGTGTTGCCTTTGGAGAAAGGTGCTATCTCTCTGTATTTTTTATCCTTTCAGTCTAGGGTTGCTTCTTGAATCATTCTATCTGTTAAAGGTTACGGTGCTCGGGGGTGGTTGTGTGCCTATGGTTGGGTGAAAATATGTTTATATTGTCTATGGTTAAACGAGCACAATAATCTAACATGGAGGTGTGACAGAGATTAGATGAGATATTTATAATTCATTGGATACTTACGAGGTTTGATATGATGGACTGCAAGTCAATGTCTACACGTATGGAGACAAATCAGAAGAAGTTGAATGATTCTGCTTCAGATTCATATTTGGTGGATCCCACTATGTATAGGCAACTAATTGGAACCTTGATGTACCTAGTTAACACCAGGCTAGATATTTGATTTGCAGTAGCATCCTGAGCTAGTGTACGGATGAGCCGTGGTAGTTCCATTGGGTTGCAACAAAGCATGTGGTCTGAGATATGTCTCAGATAGTGAAGTGAGTCTATATAGATATACATATTTTGATTGAGTAGGGAGTGCAGTGGATAGATTGAGCACATTAAGGTGTTGCTTGGGATCATTTTCAATTTTCATGATAAGCAGGAAGCAAGTTTCTATATCACTTAGTAGAGCAGAGACGAAGTATATCGCAACGATTATTGCAAGTCATGAAGCAATGTGGCTTCATAAGCTTCTATAGGAATTCATCTGAGACATGGTGTATAAGGAAGAGATGAGGCTTCAACACATATCCACAGATGAGCAGATAGAGGACATTCTCACCAAGCCTTTTTCCAAAGTGAAGTTTGTTTACTTCAGGGACAAGCTTGGTGTGATGCAGAATGTCTCCCTCGCTGAGAGGGAGTGTTGATGTTTGAGCAACATCGGGCAGACATTCTCCCAGTATTGGCCATGGTGATTTGACTAGTGGAGAATGGCCCAGGCGCAATCTTCGAAGGACAGAAGACTCGAGGTGATGATGGTTCTCTAGGTGGAAGCATCAGGAAAACATTCACTCAAAAGGGTGTACCAGTGGTGAATGGTCCAAACGCAGTCTGAGGACAGAACGATCGAGGTGTTATTTTTCCTCCAATGTGTGGTTGCATCAAGCATTGTTCTCCCGGGATTGGTAGTTTAACTAGTGGAGAATGACAGATTCACTTACAGGGGTTTACCTGTAAGTGACACTCACTCACAAGGGTGTACTTGTGGTATTGAGTGGCCCAAGTAAGCATCAGGTAGACCTTCTCTTAGATATGGCCTAGGGATAAGGATACATTTACTTCCGAGGTAAATAGGCCCAAGCATAGTACTTATAGGAGTTTACCTATGAACTTGAGGTGCTTCAATGTGTGATATAGCATCAGACATCATTCTCCTAGGATTAGTAGTTTAACCAGCGGTGAATGGCAGATTCACTAGTAGGGGTTTACATGTGGTGACATTCACTCACAAGAGTGTAGTTGTGGAGGTGAATGGTCCAAGTGTGGTCTTCATTGATACCCAAGGTTCTAGACACAATTTTGTGGAGATGGATCATCAACATGGCTCATGAAGAAAATTTTCTATGACATAAGAAATCCAAGTACGAAGAATGTCTCCCTCGTTGAGAGGGAGTGTTAAATTTTTGCAACTTTGAGCAGTCATTATCCATAAGAAAATACAAAGAAACCATTATAAAAGACCATGGAATGCACTAGAAATAAATAAATGACAAGAAGATTAATTCGGCTCCATTGAAGCATTGAAGAAACACTTGTAAAAGAAACAAACGAAATAAAATAAAGTTAAAAGACAAAAAATGACAAGTCCACTCTGCCAGTAAAAAAAGGTGACTTGACTAGTATAAAAAAAGGCAAGTTCATTTCATTATTACACGTCTCATTAGCTCTCCTCTTCTAGTGCACAATTCCTAGTTGCAGTTGAAGTTGTAGTTGTCAGTAACAGTTGCAGTAACAGTTGTCAGTTACAGTTGAAGTTGCAGTTACAGTTGCCATTTAGAGTTGTAGTTGCAGTTACAGTTTCCAGATACAGTAGCAATTGCACTTGCAGTTGTAGTGGCCAGTTGCAATTTCCGATTTCTAGTTGCCAATTGTGCAAATTTTTAGGTGTGTTATCTCTGTCTAGGGTTCGATACCTTTCAGGGATCTTCCTCATACAAGGGAAAACTTCTTTATGTGCTTGGATTCTTCACTTTTATGGTGATGTATTTGTGAACTTGGATTAAATATCTTCTAGAGAAATGTTGTTGGGTTTTTCTCTCGAGTTTGGGTTTTCCCAGGATAAATATTATGTCTGTTGTGCATGGTTGTCTATCTATGATTCTGTTATTTCCACTGCAGTTTTTTTCAGTTGAAATTTTCAGTGTGTAATTATTCTTTGATAATAATGACATCAAAATCTATTTGAAATCATAAGTTAATAATTGTCAGATATGGAAATTAGAAAAAAAAAAAACTACAAGCATAAACTCCTAAGTCTCCTTATTTGTTTCTACCTAATTTGTTTTCATACCAAGTCCTTTTAGTAGGTGTTTTTTTCATGTTTTTCTCAAATCCTCTCTTTTTAATGAATTTTATATTTTTAGCATGTCTTCAAATCATCCATTTTTAACAAAAATTTTGGTCATATCGTCAATTTTAATAGGTGTATAGAATATGTGTGAGATTTCCTAATTAGTAATCCCATGATTATTCTAGGGTGGTATAAAGATCCTAATTCTTAACAAAACCATTAGAGAACAAAATAGTTCACCAATACCATTAAAAATACCAAAAATATTATGAAATCAAATTTTAAAGAAAAATCATAGTTCAATTAAGAAATATAAAATAAGAGAAAATTAATATAGTATAAGGAAATTAGCCAAAATTAAGAAATGAGAAGTATATTTCCACTCTATCTATTGAAAAAAGAAAAGAAACTTTGTTAAAACATGAATAAACTCTTACAAGTTTCATACTAATACCTTCATACTAAAACTCTCTATCTATTGAAAAAAAAAAACGGTTAAAACATGAATAAATTCTTACAAGTTTCATACTAAAACTCTCTATCTATTTAAAAAAAAAACTGTTAAAACATGAATAAATTCTTATAAATTTCATACTAAAACTTCTTAAAATAAGATAAAATTAATATAGTATAAGGAGATTAACTTAAGTTAAGAAATGAAAAGTATATTTCCACTCTATCTATTGAAAAAAAGAAAAGAAACTTCGTTAAAACATGAATAAACTTTTACAAGTTTCATACTAATAGGTATTGAGGAAATCCTAAAATCAATTTGATCTCTTTGTGTTACTAAGCATGGAAAATTTTAAGGATAATCTTACTAATTCCTAAAATTTCAACCATAAAATGTTTGACTATATTCTTGTAAGAACATTAAAATTTATAAGAATTTTATATAATTTAAAAAAAAATATTGGTTATAGTCCATAGTGAAATTTAGTCTCTACAATTTCCACGATGGAAAATATTACATTATAAATGTTTTGCATATGACCACATTAAATATTAATTTCAAAATATTTGTAATACTATAATTTATTATTATTATTTTTTGTCATATTCATCTTTAATCAATGTTTTCCGTTATATATATATATATATATATATGTATGTATGTATATGTATGTATATATGTATATGTATATGTATGTAATTTTCCATTTAATGAATTAAACATATCAATTATATATATTTTTATTAAAAAAAAAAAAAAAAAAAAATTTTTATTTTTGTTTTTGAATTTGATGATGTAAATCTGGACAAAATCATTATTTTTTGTTATTTAAATTGCATTTATGAATGCATAAATGAATTCATTTTGCTGAAAAACAACTGGAACCTCAAATTATGCAAACTTAGTCACTCAAATATGGAGATCCAACAATTCCTCACCAAATTTCCAAAACAAATCAAACCAAAAAAACCATCTAAATATCATCAAAAAATAAAAATAAAAAATAAAATAAAATCTTTAAACTACTATAACAAAAAAGTAATAAAACATAATCTAAAAGTTTTAATGATATGGAGTTAAAATGATTTATGGTATTATTATTTTAAATTAAACAAAAAGTAATAAAACATAATCTAAAAGTTTTAATGATATGGAGTTAAAATGATTTATGGTATTATTATTTTAAATTAATATAAATTTTTTTTTTTTTTTTTTTTTTTTTTTTTTTTTTTTTTTTATTTTTCTTTTTATCTTTATAGGCTAACGTAACCATATTCACTCTCGAATGAAAAAAGACTTCAACATCCATTTCCATGAAGTTGAAAACAATTTAACTAAAAAGTACAAAATATTGTAGAGTTAAGTTTTCCATAAATGTTTGTTACATTGGATAAAATAAAATGATATATATAACCTTGTGAATTAATTTTATTGGATAAAATAAAGTATGATATAGCATATGACACTTGTGAATTAATGTTATTTATTAGTTTCCATTGAAGGGAATGAGTTCATCATTGGATAGTTATTAGTTAGGATTGTTATTTTTTTTTATCTGTATTTTCAAGGTTTAATATAGGAATTTTTCAATAATAATTTTATTGAAATTAAAATAAATAAATAAAAATTATTTGTTTCTATGTTATTGGATTTCATCTTTAAAGTTTTATTATTGAGGTGGCAGTAATATTTTTGGGAATATTGTTTGTATTAATAGTGTTTTTATGTTCAATATTGATCTATATTAAATATTTTTCATAATTTGTAATGTTTAGTTGAAATTTGATCGGTGTCGCCTTCCCACCGCTTACCATCTCCTAGCTATGCCACCTTCACACCAAGCGTACAAAGTCGACTATCTAGATAGGAAAAAATAATTGCATAAATGAGGTTGATCACTTTGCTCTATTTTTGAACATATTGTTCATGTCTCACATGTTCCATGCTGATGGATGGGTAGAAAAACAAGAAGCAAGCAATCTAAGCTTTTACTCATTCTCTGCTACTGGCTTGAGGTTAAGAAAATGAATGATTTCATCTTCAACCCTATAAACAATTACACATGGATAAAAACATGCGTAAATTTTAATCTATATTAAGCTTCACCATATAAACAATTACACATGGATAAAAACATGCGCAAATTTTAATCTATATTAAGCTTCACCATTTCAACTTTTATTGTTATTTGTTACAGAACTATTTTGTGTCTGAAACATGTAGATACCATGCACTTACAAGACCTAGTCAAATGGTTCAACCACAAGATTGGGATTGGTAGTGATTATGGAACTAATCCATCCTAGGGTATTCCTCTCCCTTTCCATGGTCAAGTCTTGGAGGATCGTCAAGCCCCTCCTATGGCACTGGTCTCCCTCCTGAGAATTCATGAGATACATTCCACCATATCCAAATATTTTCACTCAGAGAATACCCCAATATACACCCTCACCCTTCTGGATCTCTCCAAGCTCTCCATAATAGCCAAAAGGGAGGGGGAGGCCCCTTATCCCACAACACCTGTGAAACCCGCTAGGATCCTTACAAGCTATTTGTTGAGGAAGCACCATACATGGGTATCTTCCATAGTTACAGTGATATTCAACAAACAAAATTTCTATGGAGATCTTGCCCAGTAGCTACAGGTCTGCACCAACCTTCATAATCTCAAGTATGTTTTTTTTTTCTTCTCTTCTTTTCTTGTTTCAAATTTCTATATTTTTTCCATTTACATTTGTATTTCAAGCATGTCATGTATGTTTTTAGGACCTTTCATGCATGTTATAACCCTTTATTAAGAGTTTAATTCACAAAAATGCTCACAAAGTATCAAAATCACATCCCTATGTGAATGTAGCAGAGAAAATGAGCATACCAGGGTTGATTATAGAATTCAGACCTACCCTCCTCTTCAACATTATGGTTTTATTCCCAGCAACAAGCCTTAAATCCCAACTTTGTGAGGATATAAATAATTTATAAACTCTAGAGGAGATTGATGAAGGATTTCAAGTGGAAGACTAGCATCTGAAGGGATTTTGACAGAACAATTCAAACTTTCTTCCCCTCCTTGATTCCACATCTAATTATTCCATATATTAAGGTGACTTTGAAACCAAATTCAGGAGAGATTTGATTGAATTAAGATTGAGGGAAGGTTTGGTTGGTGGGACTGATTCGTGCTCCACATTGGTTTGTGCAATTCATCTAATTTTGTAGCTATAGGATAGGGAAAGGAGATGTGACTTCCCCCAATATATAGATATATCTATTATTTGAAAAACTAGTTTTGGTTTTCATCCATATAATAAAATAATTTCTCGATTCGGGAGACATAAGAGACACTGGTTGAATGACCTACTAGCCAAGAGTCATTCTCATCCCAGCAAGAAGGAAAAGTATGTATTGTGGGCCTAGTCCTAGGGATCATCAAGGTGTATGTAAACTATGCCCATTCCAAATGACATCATTATGATATGATTCCCTAAGATATGTCCAGGAGTGAAGAATTAGAGAGGGTGTGAAGTGGAAGATGTTTCGACAACACCATAGGATAAAGGGAAAAAATTGCACCTTTTCCAATTATCACTTTTCATCAACGAATTCCATTTGATCTGGTATTCCATCCATTGCATCCTTTGGTCGATGGGTATTGTAATCCACCAAACGGGGTGTGCCATTATCTGATGTTAGCATTGTGTATTCCTTTGAAATGACACATAGGTTTCATATTCTATGTTGTCACACCCCCAAGAGTCATTCCCAATTCCAACCTCGACATCTCATGGACATGTGGCACCGTGGCAGTTCTCATTTGGAATTGTGGCTCAACTAAGGATACTTCACCTCGACTACACCTCTTCACCTAGAGCATACCCATACTCTGTTCAAGGCTATAGATAATTCACATCTTTACTCTATGCAAATTAGTTGTACACTTAAGCATTTCTTAACATTGTTTAGCACTTCTGTAATGTGCCTCAAAAACACAACAATTTTATTTTCTTTTCTTTTTTTAAAACTTAACTCCTAAATTTATCATTTATATAGTTCAATATAGTTATTGAACCCTCTATGCCATTTTTTCTATGGTCATTATTTGTTTTCTGTTAAACCCTATTTAATGAGATATTCATCATAGCATACAAGGAAAAAAAAATGTTTATGAGTTTATCTTTGCAACTCTTTATAGTTTTATTTACATTAATATTAATATCCAAATATATACCAATCTTGGATATATAAAAACTTTCGAGTGCACAAGATTCTTCCAAAACAATATAATTACTAAGTTAAAGTTTGAATCTGCCACGAGTAGTCTCGTATTAGGATTAACATAATAAGTCTTCTCCCTAGTTATATGTTTTCCTAACGTTTATTTATTTCTTTGTGTTACGCCACGACTAAAAGGGAAGGTTAATGTAAGAATCCTTTGTGACTCTTGTATCCAACTAACAGATGATATGGATAACCTTGGTAAGGGTTGATGGATAAACTCAAAATGTTGTCAATGGATCATATTTTTAAGGAGAGAAAGGTATTTGAGTTTCATCTCAGAGTTTTAACATGTAAAAATTGTAATTTAGGATCTCTTATGTTTTACCGCTCGAAAAGGATTCTTCTAATAGATTGGGATTTTGAAAATTTCCTTCCCTTTTATATCCAAACAAAGTTTATCTAGATACATCAACTATAGTAGAACTTACAAATTATTTTTTAATTCAAAATAAAACACAAGGTTAAGTTGTTTCGATTACATTTTTGTAAATTAACACCGGAAAAGGAATTAATATACAACTTTGACTCATTATGGTATAATTCTGTAGTTTTTACAAGAATTTCCCATTGTCTACTTTATGTATTCATATTTACTCAACGGTAAACAATAGAAAATTGATTCGTGCATTTTTATAGAACTAACAATATATTCATTTCCTTTGAATGCATAAATTCTTTCAGATAAAGATATTTAGGAACTATATTACTCATGCATAGTAATTCTTTAAGGTTCAAATTTCATGAAATTATGCAAAGTGTTTTAAAATCCCCTTTCTCATGAAAAATGGATAATTATATATTATGAGATTCATGAGTAATAAAGATAACCATTTAACTTCATTAGTATACATACATCTATATAAATATAATTATGTAGCTAAACACAAATCAATGATCCAACATGAATAAGAGTTGGTTAAATAAAATACATATATGTAACATTTAAGATGGAAACAAATGGAACAATCATGTTCTACCCAACTGTAGATGCAGAACAACCAAGATTACTTGTCCTGATCACCCCCTATCCTGGCCATATGTTGTATATTTCCACAACATAATAAGCAGTGTCCTGCCTCCCACATATGTTGTATATATATTTTTTCTTTTCCTTATGACTTTTCTTCAATCCATTTCTCTCCTTGGAAATTTGCATCTTTAAAAATCCCTGATTTTTAAGGGATGTCAGTGACAGAACTACACTTCTAACACTTGTAAAAATAATCTCTGATTTAACTCAAACATGTTCCCCACTCATGGAGTCATAGTCAATTATTTTTAACTTGGTTGCTCCATCTGTTTCCTTCATGAAATATATTAAAAATTTATTTCTCATACATTTGTCCATCAAAAAGGAAATTTGGAAAGTTAAACTCTTGCTCAATAGTTAAAAATATAGCCATTAAATTTCTTAGTTATACCAAGTCCAAATTTCCATAAATGGAAATTATTAAAAAAAAATTGATAAATGGAAATTATA
>SNQJ01S0181180.1:0-19303 GCA_010110895.2 Picea sitchensis
ATTCTCCTTTTAAATGTGGCAAATTAAATAGCATTCGGATTCTTAGACTTTTTATTATAATTATAAATCATTTTCACTTTATAATATTTTCTTTCAATATTTTACATATCATTCATTTAGTTTCAAGTGGGATTATACTAACCAAAGGTATAAATTACTTAATTTATGCTTTCAACTTAATTCGGTTTTTTATTTTTAAGTAATTGTAATGCCTCCTCAATATTTAATTTATGGTTTGAATTTATAATATGTATATTGCTTTAAATGGTTACGTTGGTTATTTGGACAACCTTTACAAAATCTTTTCAATGTTAATTCTATAGCCACAAGTTTGTAGAAGGTGGCGGGAGCCTAGGTAATATACGGTTACTACAACCATTTATGCACAGATCTTTCCTTGCACTTTCTGTAAATAGCATAGCAATTTCTAGATGAATGAATGCATCAACATGAGATACCTCCAGTCTTTTGAGGTTAACCAAGGTTTGAATCTCTCTGGTTTGATTGTACACATTCCAATTTGTAGCTAGTTTGGCAGCCCTTGTTCACATAGTAACAATGTTCTTATTGTCTCTCTCACCTCGATGTTGGTACTGTCAATCCATTTCCAAAAATATATATTGTATAAATGTGATTCATTCCCACGTATATTCCCAAATCATTAGAAAGAATTGATATATACTCACATGGTCAATGAGCAACGAAACTGATTACTCCCTTAAAATCAATAGGCAGCAAAAAAAAATTGATTAACTATGAATTGGACAATTTTTGTAGATTATTTATTTGAAGCTTCCTACTCTTTTGCTATTAATGATTTATGTTTTCTTTATTATCTTTGTTTTTTATTTTTATTTTCATATGTAGCAATGGAATGATCTTTACAACACTTTAATCCATGACAATGGAATCTTCTTTAACCAAAGTTTTGTACCAAATTCATTCACCTTTGATCTTTACAACACTTTAATCCCTAGCAATGGAATCTTCTTTAACCAAAGTTTTGTACCAAATTCATTCACCTTTTCGCTTTAGAAATTGGTTTGAATTGGTATTTCTTCAATTTGCATTAGAGTAAACTTTTTTAGTGAAAATTTTGAATTTTAAATGGTAAAAGACTTGATCTTGGTCAAAGACATGTAGTTATAGAAATATGGGGTTGGTCAAATTTCAAATCAGATACGTCTGATTAAATTTTTGTGGTCAAATGTCGAGATCATATTTAACTTTGATATCAATGAAATGAACAGAGCTCATTTACTAAATATCCTACATAAGTAGGACAATAAATCAAAATACATATAAGACAAATAAGATATAAATAACTAATGAGATATGATAATTTAGCTTGATTATACAATGGCATGTGATGATATCCTTATATGCATTCACTAGTTATGATGGTTGAACAATCATGTCCTTTAGTTTAGTTAGGCTATGTCTTTTAGTTTTGTTATGATTATTTAGTATTATTATATTATAATATTTTTTCATATTTATAATTTATAAGTTTTATGTTTATTACAGATTTGGAGATTATAAGGGGGATTCCTTGGTCAGAAGGGGCCATCCTTGAGGACATCAAGACTTCCCCATGTCCCTTATATATTTTTTGCTAAAATTAAGTAGTTATATCTCTTGATGACTTCAAGATGTATGGATGCCCCCTATCCAAATTGAGGTCTATGTGGCACTAATTTTCCAAGAAATCCATTCACACACTGGTTTAATATTTAGACAATGTCAAATATTATCTATGCATTGGATGCTAGAATAATATGTAGTATGTTTTTGAAACTAGGAGTAATCACAACAATAGTTTTGATTCCCATTGTAGGTTTGTCTACCCTA
This sequence comes from Picea sitchensis, assembly GCA_010110895.2. Lineage (NCBI taxonomy): Eukaryota > Viridiplantae > Streptophyta > Pinopsida > Pinales > Pinaceae > Picea > Picea sitchensis. Next base: position 1,852 of record SNQJ01S0181180.1, read on the forward strand.
TCTCTACTCTCATTTTCTCAAGATTTTAATATCCATGCAAACAAGGTCTTTGGAACCTACCATTTAGGATTTGCTCATTTTATTGAATTTCATTATAGTGATATATTATAGATCGTTTGTTCCAAATTTATAATATCTTTTAATATTTGAGTGTTTATAGTGAAAACACATTGAATAAGACAATTGATCTGTGTAACTGTCTAGACAACTGACAGGTACAAATCATGACACATCCCACTTTGCATGCTATGGCTGACGACGAGTACCTTGCTAACGGATTTTTCTTACTCATGAGCTTTGTAGTACGATCCACATCTTCCATGACTCACCAAAGTGCTAAAAATGATCATGAATATGGACATGTGGAAGTTCCTGTAGCGCCCAGATCGATTTGTCTTTTACACTCTTGAGTGGATTAGACTTTGAATCTGCAACTCATGAAGTTAAATAATCATGATGCATAATCATGACATGACTAATCGCTCAAATGAAAAGACTTGAAACCATTTGATGTCATCAAGTAATCATTCAAACATGTGTCTAATTCCCCATGTCCCCCTCTCACAACATTAATTCCATCTCATTCATTCACCCTAGCATTCTTTTAAAACCCCTTAAGGTAAGCTATTATAATTTTAACAAAATGCTAAAGCTTTTAATAACTTATACAAAATTTTAAATACCAATTAGAAATGAATGAGGGATAAAACCAGGTAGAACATAGTAGGTGTTAACAATGGCTACATGGGGGATGGAGTTTTCCCTTTGAAACTCCAAGAACTTTGAGTAGACCTGTGCCTTCTAATACTTTGAGCTTCAGACCATGCTTGTTTGCAAATTGTGTTGGTCCAGCTTCTGGGATTTGAACAAACTTTATTCAAAAATATATCAAACTGCAAAAGTAAAGACCGTTTCTGAAAACTGAAAAACAAAGAAAGTAGTATGCTCCATTGGGATATGGAGTCTTTATTGCCTAACTACCACACAACACTGATATATACAATGAGATTTGGGCCACCAACATCCTTAGTAAAATAATTTCTTCAAAAAACGTCCATGTACTGGGCCACCAAAAACCTCTTCACCTTCCAAATTCTGCAATAGGAAAGTGTTGTTATGCAAAAAAAAATCAACCCTGAATGGACATGTCCACAGACTATCAAACTTCCCATGATGATATTCCATGCGAGCATCCCATTTCAAAACCAAATCACCATGTACAAGTTGCTCTATTTTTTTATTTTCTATCAAAAGTATCCTTAATCATCTGTTGATGTTGATGTGCCTTCTCCAAAAGTTTCTCCCTTGCTTGATGTAGTTCCACAATCTGACAGATCCTTCTGATAGCATCATTTGTCTCAGCCTCAATTTCTTGCAGATACTTCACAACCGGCAAAGCAAGTTGTATGGGGAAAACAGCTTCCATTCCATATAATAATTGAAACAGTGAAGTTCCAATCGCTCTTTTGGTGCTTACTCGATCAACCCACAAGGCATATTTTAACTTTGCATCCCAAGCCCTCTTATTGTCCTCCAAAATTTTCTTAATAATCCTGACCATACTTCTATTGGAAGATTCCACCAAACCATTACCTTGTGGGTAATAGGCAGTGGAATGTTTGAGCTTGATACCATATTTTTCACAAAATTTAATCAAGTTAGTAGACTTAAAGGCTACATCATTATCTGTGATGATCGTATCAGGACAACCAAACCTGGATAAAATATTTTCTTCCAGAAAATCTATGATCACTTTATTAGTTTCGATCCTTGTAGGTATGGCCTCTATCCATTTTGCAAAGTAGTTTGTTGCTTCCAGAATCCATCTATGTTGGTGATCTGGAAATAGGGGGCTGACTTGTTTTTCTATGCAAGCACTCTCTACTCCATTAAAATAAACTTCAGGACCTTGCTCTATGTCAAAGTTGTGCAAGAGGTTTTATGTGTCAAGTTTAGGCTTCTTTTATGTGTGTATGTGTGAGGTTCTTTAAAGTTTAAATGTGTTGTTTAAAGAATACAACAGCAAATTAATTGCAGCAAATAATAACCAGCAAACTCACAAGAATAACAAGATGATAAAGGAGTTCACCCCCAACTGGGCTACATCTCCTTGAGCCTCCATCAATGGACTAGGCTCTCTGGGATTAGTTTGTCAAAGATTATTTTACAAGTTGCTTTTGAACTCCAATGGATTTAATGACTATACCATTGGGTTCAAAATACATAAAAACCCCAAAAATGACTATTGGATCTCTGAAAACGGACCATGGCTCATCCAGGCATGACCTCTTCTACATGTGGCCTTGAGCTTCCCTGAGCTTCCTTGTGGAAAAAACACCTACAAAAGTCCTCAAATGCCTCTGAAACCTATCCCAATGTGTTAAGAGCATATCAATTAGTCAAAAATGACTATTCAGTCACAGAAAATAGACTTGGGCTCATCTGAGCATGGCCTCCTTCAATGGTGGCCCTAAGCTCCTTGGAGCTCCTGAAACTTCAAGGTATAAAAACATACAAAAGAAGTATCCAAATGGATTTTAAAATTGTGCCAATGGATTCATAACATCCAAAAACCCCTAGCTGGGTTTTTTCAGCACCTCATTTGGCCAAAAAATGAAGAAGATAGGCCTCCTACCATTTTCCTCCTTCAAGCTTGTTGTCTCTGGTTCGCCAATTCGCACCTGTGTGTGAGTAACCTGGCTTCTGGGTGTTTCCCGTGCCTAAACCCAACACACACACGCATATCCACAAAATGTGCAAATTTTTCGAATGGTTAGGGAACTAAGCCCCCAAAACGCAGAGGTGTTGGACGCATGGGGGGCATGTGGCCATGTTTCCCGCGCATAAAAAGGGCTTCGTTAGCATGAGTATTTGTGGGATCGACACGTGTCGATGTGCGTGGGTGGGAAACCATTTAAAAAACAATGCACGCATATATGTGGCAAGGGTCATATGGGATATGGCACATAACCCTCGCGCCAACCATAAAACAATGCGAATTTAAATAAATTGAACAACGCATAAGTGTTAAGTGACACTATGTGGCGCGCCGGTTGGGTGGCCATTGCCAAAGCGCTTGGTCTGTGGTGGAGGTCTGGGGTTCAATCCCCATAGACTCCATAAACTTTTAACACCCAAACTTAACATGTTGCCACGTGGTAGCTTACGCCTGGGCCACGTGGCACCTCATAATTTGTCAAAAAACAATGCCACATGTCACCATCAGATTCACCCACATATCTTCCAAATACCAACTCAGCACTGACACATCATCTCTTGCCACATCACCTCTTCCATGTCAGTGTTTCCACGTGTCAGTTTGTACACCTGCCATGTCATCATGTACAGACTGTACAGTCAACATTTTTTTGCCTGTTTGGCAAATCGAACAGATCGTGATATCTCACTCATCCGATGTTTGTTTGACCCCGTTTGAAATGAGTTGGATTCATGATGACGAGGCCTACGCTCCTTTTCATTTTGAGGCGATTCTAAACACTTTCATTTTTGCGCTAAAATTTGACCCCTGGTCCAAATTCCGATCACACCTTCCCACTAAAAATATTTTGGACCCAAAAAAGCTTATGATTATTTGCTAGAGCTTCAATACTCTTCTGCTTCCAAGTTCTATCAATTGATTCTATTTGAAAATTCTTTTTGACAATCACCTGGATACCTTGACATGCCTTGCACTGCAACTGGCTATGTCCCTCAACCACTGTTCTCTGGCTACTGCTGACCCACTGTTCTCTTTTTGCTTGGAAGACTGACAGCCTTCCCACTGAGAATCAAGTCCCTCTTGTGAACTCTTTGGCGTCAACACAATCTTCTCTACAATGGCTACAAAAAGTTTTCCTGCGACATCTTGTCACAAACCAAGAAAAACCATCAATCTTGAAAACAAACTTGATACAAGACTAAAAATGATGCCAACAAAGTCTTTTTGTTCTTCAAACAAATGGTCACATCTTGTACTTCATCAAAGTACACAGCGTTTTCCTGCATCTTGGTGTACTCAATATTGACTTACAAGCCAACAAACACCATCGACTAAACATAATTCGAATAAACATGATCAACACAACATGGTCGTCAAGACAGCATCGACACAAGTCGAGACTCAGTTGAAACATATCGACATTCCCAATGACAAGTCGACATTCATGATACACAACCATGTTACAATCATGAGTCACTCATAATGAAACTATCATCAAGTTCATTGTTTACACATACAAAATTACATGCATGTGCATAGCTCTTCAACTCTCCTTCAAGTACAAACATAAGTACATAAACCAAAAAACATGTGGGTACATAAGAGCTGAGACTAAAAAGATAAATGGCTGCAATAAGTGAGTATCATACCCATCTTTTACATCCTCCTGGCGAAGTTGTGCAACAAGCAAGAATGTCTTCAATAGAATTGCATTCTCATGCAAACTTGCATCATACAAGATATGATAAGCTGGTGCAACTTGTCAAACTTTCAACATAAAAGCATACATAACTCTGAAATGTGCATCTACAATAGAAAAATGCAAGCCTTACTTGCTCAAGAAATCTAACCATTTCTTACCAAGCCAATTCAATGGTGACTTTTTCTGTTGAACATCGTCTTCTTGTGAATCATTTTGACTCACATCGATGATGGAATCTCCTCTTCCATTCTTTCCAATCTCTTTTTCCATCTGCTTCTTGTGTTGTGGTTGAGTGGTTGGATGCAATGTCAACATTGGTCAATGAGATGACCCTCTTCTAACAATGAGTGCAAATTTTTTGCATCTTCTTTTCAAGTTGCCTTTGCTTGGAAAGTTTCTTGAATGTGGTCAATCTTTTCCAACATCTGAAACATGATGGTTATCTAAAACACAATATGTACATGGAATTTTTCTTGTTTATACAAATTTACCATGCTTAACATAATCAAAGCAACCGAGTTATAGGCAGAAATATACCTTGAACATTCACCTTTATACGCCTTCTTGAGGAGGTGAATTTGAAGGATTACTAGCTCTCTTTGAAGACCAAAAAAGATGTTCTTGTCTTCATGGATGTCACAACCTTCTTGTTGTTTCATACATTTGCACTCATCTTGAACACATACTTTGCATGCTTGAGGTTGAACTTGCAACAAAGTTGTTCTTGTTGTTTCCCCTTGTCTCTTCAACTTTGGAATATGCTCCATCTTTTGGTTCATATCCAAGACCACAAAAACTTGGGTCTTTCTTCAACAAAAAATAGGCTCAACAATTCCTTGTGCATACTTGCCTAACCCTTTACCTTCAGCCCATTTTTTTAACAATAACTTGGACTATATTCCTCTTGTGTGATTTTCAAAAACACCAGAACATTCATCTTGAGAGGAATTTGAAGAGAAACTAGCATTACATACCTCATGTTCATGCATTAACTTGGTAAGGGTTTCCTTTGCCATGCTGATGAGTTGGTGGCATCTCATGCAACTTATTGAAAAGTTGGTGCTTCTCCTCCTTCATAGCCATCAAATGCTCTTGAAGGACAATGCTCTCCTTCCCATATCTTCCACATCTCTTGAACCACATCTATCATGGTTAGAAACTCCTCCAACATATCTTTGTCAAATAACTTGGTTAATGAGATGTATGAGAACTATCAATGTTTTGAAGCTTCCTCCATCCTTACAAGATATCAAACTTCAACACAAAACTTGCACAATAATACCAACAGCCTCCATCCTTGCAAGATATCAAACTTCAACACAAAACTTGCACAATAATACCAACAGCTAAATATCTAGCTATCAATGGAAATCACATGAGAAAATCTATGCTCTGATACCACCTGATCTGGAAATAGGGGGCTGACTTGTTTTGCTATGCAAGCACCCTCTACTCCATTAAAATAAACTTCAAGACCTTGCTCTATGTCAAAGTTGTGCAAGAGGTTTTATGTGTCAAGTTTAGGCTTCTTTTATGTGTGTATGTGTGAGGTTCTTTAAAGGTTAAATGTGTTGTTTAAAGAATACAATAGCAAATGAATTGCAACATATAATAACCAGTAAACTCACAACAATAACAAGATGATAAAGGAGTTCGCCCCCAACTAGGCTACATCTCCTTGAGCCTCCATCAATGGACTAGGCTCTCTGGGATTAGTTTGTCAAATATTCTTTTACAAGCTGCTACTCAACTCCAATGGATTTAATGATTGTACTATTGGGTTCAAAATACATAAAAACCCCAAAAATGACTATTGGATCTCTGAAAACAGACCATGGCTCATCCGGGCATGACCTCTTATACATGTGGCCTTGATCTTCCCTGAACTTCCTTATGGAAAAAACACCTGTAAAAGTCCTCAAATGCCTCTAAAACCTATCCCAATGTGTTCAGAGCATATCAATTAGTCTAAAATGACTATTCAGTCACAAAAAATAGACTTAGGCTCATCTGGGCATGGCCTCCTTCAATGGTGGCCCTAATATCCATGGAACTCCTGAAACTTCAAGGTAGAAAAACCTGCAAAATAAGTCTCCAAATGGCTTTGAAAAATGTGCTAATGGATTCAGAACATCCAAAAACCCCTAGATGGGCTTTTTCGGCACCTCATTTGGCCAAAAAATGAAGAAGATAGGCCTCCTGCCATTTTCCTCCTTCAAGCTTGTTGTCTCTGGTTCGTCAATTCGCACATGTGTGTGAGTAACCTAGATTATGGGCGTTTCCCGTGCCTAAACCCAGCACACACATGCATCTCCACAAAACGTGCCAATTTTTCGAACGGTTAGGGAACTAATCCCCCAAAACGCGGAGGTGTTGGACGCATGGGGGCCATGTGGCCATGTTTCCTGAGCATAAAAAGGGCTTCATTAGCATGAGTCTTTGTGGGCTCGACACGTGTCCAGGTGCATGGGTGAGAAACCATTTAAAAAACAACACGCACATATATGTGGCAAGGGTCATATGGGATATGGCACATATAACCGCGGGTTGGGGCTAAGCCCCAGCCCGGACCCCCGTGCCAACCATAAAACAATGTGAATTTAAATAAATTGAACAACGCATAAGTGTTAAGTAACACTATGTGGCGCGTCGGTTGGGTGGACATTGCCAAAGCACTTGGTCTGTGGTGGAAGTCTGGGGTTTGATCCCCACGGAATCCATAAACTTTTAACACCCAAACTTAACATGGTGCCACGTGGCAACCCACGCCTAGGCCACATGGCACCTCATAATTTGCCAAAAAACCATGCCACATGTCACCAACAGATTCACCCACGTATCTGCCAACTGCCAACTCAGCACTGACACATCATCTATTGCCACGACACCTCTTCCACATCATCATTGCCATGTGTCAGGTCATAAACCTTCCACGTCATCATGTACGAACTGTACAGTCAACATTTTTTGCATGTTTGGCAAATCAAACATATCGCGATATCTCACTCATCTGATGTTTGTTTGACCCCATTTGATATGTGTTGGGTTCATGACGACGAGGCCTACGCTCCTATTCGTTTTGAGTTGATTATGAACACTTTCATTTTGGGGCTAAAATTTGACCCCTGGTCCAAATTCTGATCAGTTGGCCACTGGATGGAGGATGGATTTCACCAATGAAATTTAAAGCCCATTGCTGAAAAGGTGCAGCCACCTTTACAGGATTGAGAGGTAAAGACTTGAGTTTTTTCTTTCCTTCAAAACTTTGACATTTTTCATATGTCCTTACTTTTAAACTGACATCAACAAATAGACTAGGCCAATAATACCAAACCCTAAGTATTTTGTATGCAGTGCTCTTCCAGAAGTGATGTCCTCCACACACACCTTCATGAAATTGGGTCATGACATTTTCAACTTCTTCTTTATCAAGGCATCTCAATAAGAATCCAATAAGGTCCCTCCAAAATAAAATCTGATTATTTACACAATACTTGGCAACTTTGAGTTTTAAGGATCTTACTTTGGATTTATCCATTCGTGGAGAAGCTTGGAAATTCTATAGAAAATAGAGGATATATTTATACCATTTAGATTCAAAAATATTTTCATCTACCTAAGGGTTATTGTCTTGTGGTTGTGAGTTTCTTGAATTATTACATATGTAATCAACTCCCAAAACTTTGTAATTAGAGTCAGCTAATAGCTTAGCCAACCCCTGACCTTTGACTAGCTTAGTGGGCTTGATATCCAAATCATACTCAAGCAACTTAGCTATCCATTTTCTCCTATTTCCATCGACGTCTCATTGAGTCAATATATCTTTAATGGCGTTGGATGTTACATAGGTAATAACTTTGGGGTGTAACACATAAATTCTGAAAGATTTTAGTGCTTTAACCAAGGAAAAAGCTTGTTTTTCCATGATGTTGTATTTTAAATCAGCATCCTGAAGTTCCCTACTAAAGCAATCAATAGGTTGTTCGAAACCTTCAGAATTGTTTTGTAATAAAGCAGCTGCTAAAGTGTCATGAGATGCAAAATAAAAACTCTGGACTGATGAGAACAAGGGCTTCAGAAATAACATGTTTAATAATCAGAAAATAATCTTTAGCCTATGTCTTCCACTTGATCTCGCTACCCTTTTTCAACATGCCAATTATGTGTTTGACCAATTTGGAAAAGTTATGAATAAACCTTCTAAGAAATTGTATCTTCCCAACAAAAGACTGAATCTCTTTCTTAGTTCTAGTAATGGAAATTCTTTGAATAGCTATCACTCTATCAGGATCAATCTTAACTCCACCACCACAAACAATGTGACCAAGTAATTTCCCTTGTTCTAAAGAAAAATGAGACTTTTTTGGATTAAGGGAAAGACCATACCTTCTACATTTCAGAAATACATGTCTCAGATGTTGAAGATGCTCATCATCAAATTTAGAAAATACGATAATGTCATCTAGATAGATGACTACAAACTTGTCCTTTCCTCCCACGAAGGCTATATCCATGGTTGTCTGAAACGTAGCCCCTGTGTTTATCAAACCAAAAGGCATCTGAGTGTACATGAAAGTTCCCCATGGTGTCATAAAGGCAATCTTCTCCATATCATCGGGATGAACAACAACTTGGTTGTACTTGGAAAAACCATCAATCATAGACATCCTACTAGATCCTACTACCCTCTACAAGATGTGTTCCATTTTGGGCAGTGGATAGTTGTCTTTCCGAGAGCATCTGTTTAGATTCCTGAAATTGACACAAAGTTTGATTTCACCATTATTTTTCCTCACCAGTACCATATTTTCCACCCAATTAGAGTACCTTAGCGGTACAATAATCTTAGCATCTAGAAGCTTTTTGACTTATTTCTCCATGATAGGTAACAAAAGAGGATTAATCTGTCTTAATTTCTTCTTAAATGGATTCACATTTTCTTTCAAATGTATCTTATGCTGCAAAATAGTTTCTCATATTTAGCTCTGTATTTCCCTGACAGAAATTTTGATAATTTAACATGTTTAGGATTTGCAGTAGTCCCAAGATTGCAATCAATTACATCTGCTTCTTTATTTAGATCAAGGGGCTTCACAGGGACATCATTCTGATCAAATATCCTTTCAAGAGGCACTAGACCTATTGGGATATGATTTGTTGGCAATTGCAAAATTTTATGTCCAGCAATCATGTTGTGAAATTTCAAATTCTGTTTTTCCTCCTCCACATCTTCATCTTGATCAATATGAATGGAAGAGAAATCATCAACAGCTTCAATGAATCTCTTAATTTCATAATCATCTTCAAACACTCTCCAATATTTGACATTGTCTTGAATAGAAGGCTTGTATCTGACCTTTATTTCATATTTCAGTTTTGGGGATAAAGGAGGTTTGAAGGTGTTTGTTGCCACAACCAAAGAGTCAGCTTGCTCATTCTGATTTCTAAGGATATGTACAATATCAAAAGATAGAAAAAAGGCTTCAACAACGTCCCATGCCTAATTCATGTAGTCTTTCAACTAGATATTCTTCATCTAATACACATTTCTGACATGTTGTACAATGAGTTATGAATCTCCATGAACCTTTCAATGCTGAATTTTTAGTTCTTTGGCTGCCCTGAGACCCAACATTGGTGCCTCGTACTCTGCAATATTATTTGTAGTATCTAATTATAGATTGTAGTATAGTGTAATGATTTCATTTGCAGGAGAAATCAACACTATGCCTTCCCCTGCACCTTCTCTGGATGAGGCTCCATCAAAGTACAATTTCCAAAGCAGATTTTTATTTTCAGCAGACTGTGGGACAACAAATGATTTTTTCAAAGGAAAATATTGTTGGACAACATTGTAAATATGAAATATAAAAGATCCCAAGTCCACATCAACTGCATAAATGGGATGATTTATAAAATGATCACTATCATTGATAATGTATGCAAATTGTGCTTCATGATAAAGTCTCTTAAATTCTCCTCCAAAAACAGCTATAGTGGCATAAGAAATATCCATTTGAAGAGATCGCCCAAGATTCTTACACCAAGATCTGGGCAATAGCATACCAAACCTAGGAGGGATATTAGCCACAACTATATCCATGAATAAACTCTTTGATAACCCCCAGACATTTGACTTTTTTGAAATCAAAAGAAAAGAGATCATGGTATGCCTTAGTAATTTCTAACCCCGGTTCTTCCATGACAACCTTTGGAATAATATTATGAGAAGCTCTAGAATCTAATAGGCAGTTGTGAAGGATTTTGTCATGAACATTTAATGAGACATAAAAAGGAGGAGTGGAATCATCCCTTTCTTCTACTATAGGCCCTAAAACAATAGTAGGTTTTTCATCTTGGAGATTAATCACATCAGTAGAAGGGTTTGTAGTAGAAGAAGGTTGCAACCATTTCAAAATCTGATTCCTATAAGAATTAGTTTTAACCAATTCAGTCAGAGGAATAGGGATTTTATCTTATTGATCTCATGTTCCAAGCTAAAAGGAGAGACTAACCTGTCTAATTTCAGGGATGATATCTTCATAGCAAGTTGTACTTTTGTTTTTTCATGATTCTTATTGCCTATCTGTACTGCTAGGACAACAAGCTTCTCCTTGTGAGGAGAAGGTTTGTCTTTCTGAGGAACATATTTTTCTTTCTGAGGGGCAGATTTTTATCTAAGATTGTACCCTTGTTGTTATGTATTACAAAGCTTAGTATTTGGACTCCCCCCAGCCTGTGAACTCAATGAATCTTCATATTCATTATGTGTTAGGTGACTAATAGCAATTTCATATCCAAACAAATGAATATCCAGGTCTTCATCTCCATCTTCAACTTCTTTATTTTCCCCAATGTAATTATTTTACAGAGGGGTATGAATTTTCTAATCGGCATTATTCTTCTTATCCCTCTGCATGATATGAGGGTTATAAGGCCTTATGTATGGATTTTTGTTCTCATTTCCTTATTGAAGTGCATTTCATTTCTTCTTCTCCAATCTGAGTTTGGACAGTTCAGATGACATTTCTTCCATCTTTCTTGCCATTTCCTCAAAGGAAATCTTCTAATTTTTAGTATTTGAGGTAGAAGACTTATATTCTTCTTTTAATTTTCCCTTATCCAATCTCTTCTTCAGTTGTCCAGATGCTAAAATATTGTATTCAACTTCAAGAGTTGAATCTTGCATATCATCCAGAGTTGTTGACCTTCTTTCCCTAAGAAGCAAACAAAAATCAGCATCAAAAGCATTAGCATAAGCAACTTTTGCTAACCTTTCAGTCGGTCTGATATCATCTGATATTTTCTGATACATCCAACTGAATCTCTGAGAAAATTCAGAGACAAATTCACCATTCTTTCTTCGAAGTTTATTGAATTATGTCATGTAATACAGATCATCTTTCTTGTCTCCCCACTTTCTCAAGAAGGTGGCATCAAGGTCTGTGATAGTGGTAATTGAGTTGGATCTAAGGTTTCTGAACCACTTCCTCACTTCTCCATCTAAACTTTGAACAAAAAGCCTCATCCACACATCTTCATAATCCACTTGGAAATTATCAGCAAAGGAATAAAAAGAAGTTAAATGATCTTCTACAGTTGTTTTGCCTTCATTGTCAAACCTTGGAAGGTACTTTATGTAATTCATTGTTAGGAGAGGATGAATATTATTTGGCAATACAAAGGTGCATATCTAGCAACCCTGATAGCATCCATTGGGTTGGGAGGTGTTGCACCAGCCATTGTTTGGCCACCTAAAGGTTGATTTGTATGTAAGGAATGTGGTGATTGAGGTGATGAGACCATAGAAATATTCACCAATTGAATCTTAGTAGAGGACTGGAGAATCTCTTCAGCAAGTTTCTCAGCAGCAAGGATATTAACTTAGAGGTTAAGATAAGGTTTCTCTTCTTGAACTTCTTCAAGGATTAAATTTTTTTCCAAAGAAAGGTACTCTGTTTCTTCAGGGAATTCAAATATTTCCTCAAATTTAATTCTACTCTCAAGATAGGGTGTGTAAAAAGACTATGGTTCAATAAATTATTCTTTCCCCGAGGTAGATCCTTCAGAAGGAGGTAAAAGAAACAATTTTTTATACCCTAATTTTTTAAGAGATTTGGATTGTTTGAGGATCTTCTTGGGATCTTAAACAAAAGGCACATTGGGGGATTATGGATGGGCTCTAGTCCCATTTCTCCTCGAAGCCAGAGTTTCTAATGTGGATTCACTAGGTGAAAAGATATGCAATCAACTATTCCTAGTTATAGTTTCACCATCTACAACTGGATATGTATCATGTCATTCTACCCAGGTAAAATCTCATCATTTCATCCCCGACAACGACGCCAAAATATGTTAGCACTAGAAGTTGTCCCTAGACTGCTTTAGGAACAATCCTAGCACATCTTATTTCAAAAGTTTAAAAGAAAAAGAATTTTAAGAGTTTGGAGGATCACACTCTTGATCTTAAAGGGGCTTCAAGGATAATTTGTCAAGATCTCTTCTCTATGTGCAGCAGATCAGGTAAACAAAACCACTAGTTGAGCCAAGTGAGAGTAGGGTATATGTTGAAGAAGAAAAAATGCAACAAGACTGATAACCATAAAAGAGAAATATGTTCTTTGATATAATTAACTAGTAGAAGAATAAATCTCAAACTCAGAAATATTTTCTGAACCATATTTAAAAGATATTAAACACACATGTGGTGAAGAATGAACTATAAAAATAGACAAACCCTCTCAGTACATACATACAACCATATAATCATACAATAGTAATAATGTGTTCCATATGGAGAATTAGAAATGATAAACAAAAGAGAATTATACACACCAACTAATGACTTCATTAACCACTGAAATCTTTACACAGATAAGGTCGATCCAAACACTTGTATAAGATAAAATAATTAAGGCAAACAGGGATCCAACCTTTTCTTCATCTATATTATCCAATATATAGAGTTTCAAAATAAGTTACATGCACATGGAGTCAATCCTAGGAATCAGGGACACCTCAAAGCAAATCTCTACAAAACCTCAAAATGAAATTCAATTCCTAACTGTTGATATACCAAATCATAACAATTTACAAAAATCTCCTATCATCAAGGCAACAACCTTTCATACATCTTCTTGATTTGACTTTCTTTTCATTCGAATGATTACACTGTTGCTTTATCGATATCTTTCCCAGATATCTTCGATCTTCAAAGCTCCATTTGAAATTGATCCTTTGACAACTCAGCAAAGGTGGCTAATCTAGATCAATCTTCATATCTCAATACAGTTTTTTTTCTCCACAAAGCATGGCATAGATTTAAAACATGATCCATTACATGCCTACATAATTCACAGCCTTCCTCTGTTGCAAAATCTGAAACTAGGTACGAACAACAATAAAATTGGTTGACACAGGTGTTCCAGTAGCACCTTCATTTTCATGTGTAACGATTGCAGGAACTTCTTGTAGCGACTTTCCAAAAACTAGTCCCACGTGTATTAAACCCTTTTCACTGCCTGGGTTATAGCTGGACATGACCAAAAAGGAGCATGATGCCTTTTACATAAGGAACCGAGATATTTTTTCCATCCTTAATTACTTTAAATCTCAAAAATTTGATTTATCCTGGAAGCGATATTCTTAAATTGACAGCTTTCTATGCAGGATGGAGGAGGTTGCTTCTGTTAGCAATTCTAAGATATTCTTCCTAGTATTCTTAGATTGGGATCAGGTTTGAATACATTTAGGCTCATTCCCTTCAGATCCAATCTTACGGTTTGGGATTTTCATAATTTTCTTACTCTATTTCCTGGTAAGAACTCTATTTTTCCCAATGATTTTCTTTTTATGTATAATCAAACCACCCTTCTTGGATTTATCCTTCATAGGCTTAGCGACAAGATTTTTCTTGCTTATAGATGTCTTTTCAGTCAGTTTGATTGGTTCCTAATCAATGATGATAACCTTCTTTGAGATGGTAGGTTTATTCATTGTCTTAGTCTTCAACCTGAACTTGTTTTCAAGCCTTGTGCTTCATTTTCTTACTAAAATTTGATACCTAGAGGTATCATCATTGGAGGAAATCGAGGCATGAGGGTTTACCTCTGGGATATTCTCTTTAAAATGTATAGGATCTTCAAGCTCTTTTTTTGTTTTTACAGGTTGCTAGTCCTCCACTAAAACCTTAGGTTTTGTTATCCTTTTAGCCATTTTCAAATAAGTTTTTTGTGAAAAAGGGAAAGGGGTCTTACCTCCACCTAATTTGTGAGAAGACCCTGCCTCTTTTCACTAGTCGGTTGATGTATCTTTTACAAGATTGTCTGGAGTCTCAAAACATGCTTCTCGTTTACCCTTCTTTGCAGAAGTGGATTGACCGACATTAGTTGGAGTTGCTTGATCAGGCTTAAAAATATTTCCATGTGACTGAGAAGCAGAGGCATGTTTTTCCTTCTCATACCTTGACTGGATCAAGAACTGATCCCAAGTATTCTGCAACTTCCCTGATTCAGGGTTCGCTTGAACTCTCATATCCATCTTGTTGAGATCCCGTAAGAAATAGTAAGGTAAATTCATCCTATTAATCCATGCTAGATGAAGCATAAATAGTAGGTGGAATAAGAACACAATAGAATAACGCCCCTTGCAAGTGATGAACCTCTTAAGAATGAGCAATGCTTCCATCCACTCATGAACAATCCAATCCCTAGGGATGCCCTTGGCCCAATTAGGGCCTCTATGTTCAGGTTTTAAAAATTGATTAGCATCTCCACCTGTGATAAATTTATTCTTAAACCATCTTTCTCCATCAATGGGGAGGTTGCACGTTGCATCTATGGATTCTTCAGTAAATTGCATGGGCAAGTTTCCAACTCAGGCCCATTGTCCATTAAAATTCTTTGCAAACACCCTGGTTGTAGCATAACAATGATCATCCAATTTAGTGTAGAAGAGATACCACCCTGCCCAATCAAAAATGATTTGGGTATCTTTGTAAGACTCCATGACTTCGGGCTCTTTCCTGTTCACGTGTCCACCCTTTCCCATAAGTGTAGTTGCGACCAGAAGACTAGACTCTTGGCTATAAAACATGGATCTATCTTCTATGCAACAAGAGTCAAGGAGATTTGCTAGCTCTGCAGGAGCCAATTCAAATAAATTCGTTGTTGTAGATAACGAACAAGGCACCAGTTTTGAAAACACATTGAATAAGACAATTGATCCGTGTAACTTTCTGGACAACTAACATGTACAAATGATGACACATCCCACTTCACATGCTATGGGTGACGATGAGTACTTTGCTAACAGATTTTGCTTACTCATGAGATTTGTAGTATGATCCACATCTTTCATGACTCACCAACGTGCTAAAAATGATCATGAATATGGACATGTGGAAGTTCCTGTAGTGCCCAACCTAATTTGTCTTTTTCACTCTTGAGTGTATTAGACTTTGAATCTGCAACTCATGAAGTTAAATAATCATGATGCATAAGCATGACATGACTAATGGCTCAAATGAAAAGACTTGAAACCATTTGATGTCATCAAGTAATCATTTGAACTTGTGTCTAATTCCCTATGTCCCCCTCTCACAACATTAATTCCATCTCATTCATTCACCCTAGCATTCTTTTAAAACCCCTTAAGGTAAGCTATTAAACTTTTAACAAAATGCTAAAGATTTTAATAAATTATACAAAATTTTAAATACCAATTAGAAACGAATTAGGGATAAAACCAAGTAGAACATAGTAGGTGTTAACATCACTCACCTCTCATATCAATAGAGGGGGGAGAGAGTCATTTAAGAATACTTGTAATTTTTAACTCTTGTACTCACATGATTGAATTAGATATGTGAGACTAGGGAAAACTTGTATTATTGTAATTGTATTCATGTGTGTTTTCTCTCTTTGTCTTAGGCACTAGGGATCATGGATAAATTTCATGGGAAGACTAGGGTTAATGTTTTACCCTAAGGAGATAAAGAAGACTAGAGTTTTTGATAAACCTTAGAGGGGAAAAGATAGTGTTTTATCTTGTAGCTCTTGTGAAATAAGAAGACTAGGGTTTTGTGGCATTTGGAAACCTTAGTGATATTTGTTATGCTTATTGTGGAGGAGAAGATGAGATGTATTTTACACTTATGGAATGCAAGTGTAGGTTCCAAGGAGGAATTCATAGTGGTGATACTAGCTTGTTGAGGATCTTTGGGTGGAGTGACCAGTTTTGGTTAGTAGTGATTCCTAGCTATGACGAGTAAATGGCTAGGGTTTTCTTATGGTTTTTCTAGCTAGGGTTTGGAGAGATTGATTTGTATGAACTTTTTGATAAAGTTGTGGTATGTACTTGTTATTCATCTCTTATGTATATGAAGTTTCTAGTTGTCCAAATATTGTGTACTTGCATATTTGGTTTTCAACTTACGTTATCTTTTTGATTGGGTAGATTCTAGCACTTGGTATTCATGTTGTTTTGACATAATATAAAGCTAAATTTGTTAAGTGATTTAACACATACATTGAAAATAAAGAAGTATATTTATTGTTCTTATAACTACTATAATAAGAAATTTAGATATGTTATAAGCTTGGAAAAATGTGCCTTAATGGTTGTAGCATTGTGGTACTGAAATACACTTTTATGGTATTTACTCTTTTAGGCTGCCATGTGAATTGGGTTGACCCTAATGTTGGAGGCTCACTGGGAAATAGATCTAGCAAACCTCAAGATTGAGGTGAAATTTTTGGAAGTGGAATTTTATGAAATCTCCACATGGTATCAAAGCTAGGTTGGATAGGGATTGCTCTCTTGGTGAAGAGGGAGTTGGATATTTTAGTTGTTCCATACATGGGAGAGGTGCTTAACTTAGTACAAGTTGATTGGGTGTGAAACCCTAGGGTGCTTGGGAAAAGTGCTTGATCCCTAGAAGGGTTGTTTTAGTTTGTTGTTGATTTTTCTTTGAGGTGTGCTTTAGACTTGTAGGATGTGTAATCTTAGTGTTGGAGAGTGCAAGAAATTGA
>SNQJ01S0181181.1:0-17232 GCA_010110895.2 Picea sitchensis
GCCTTTGGGCACAGAAACATTTGTATCACTCAGATCTAAGCTGAGTGTTGTTAGGTTAGATGATTGTCACGCTCCAACTTAAGGGGGTGTGTTAGACGAATAAGTTGAGCTCGCGATTTGCTCCGCGATTAGCTCCGCGATTTATTCCTTGATTAGATTAGTTAACTTTCAGTTGTTGGTTTCTTGTTTTCATCTCCGAGTTAGCTGAGTTAGACGCTTCGTTATTTACGAAGCATTTCATGCATGTAATTTCCTTTAAATTCACAATTCAATAACGAGATCACAGCGTGGTGTTTTTGCATTCGGTTCCTGGCAATCCGTTTTCTGCTATTGCACATTTGTTCTTCATTCTTTTTCTGTCCTGCAATTCATTTCTGTTTTGCAGATTTGTTTTTCAATGAGCATGTTCCTCTCTTAATAAACTATTTAGATTCATTTTTTGTATGACAATGTTTATTTTTCCCTTCACACATGTAAAGATATAAAATTTCTTGTCAAATTATCTTTCATTCAGAAATAAAATTTCTTGTCAAATTATCTTTCTTTCTCAAATTTTTTATATGGATTTACAATTTTTATTTTATTTTATTAAGTTTGTAAATTTTGATATTATTTTAAAAAAAAAATTGTTATTTTCCTTTGCTTTTAAATAAACAAATTTATAAAAATATATTTAAATTTTAATGATTTAAGTGTATGGATGGATTATTGCATCTTCACTAAGAGGTTAAGTTGTGATTAGAAGTAGTATTTGGTCTCATGTATGCAGTTAAACACTCCTAAGCATATGATCCAGTGTAGATAGTCTTATGATGACCACAAGGGATTATGTCTTCTTGCACGGACTATCTAGGCTAAAACCATCATTTGGTCCTAGAGTAAGACCTAAAACTGCTTCTAATTGGCTAAGAGTTCATCTTCGTCTTACCTAAGGAAATAGGTTAGCAGTGATGAGTTAGCCTACATTAATGGATAGTAGCAAGTGATGGTTATCCTCACTACTAATTGACAATTGAACTATGATAAGTTAAGTATGAATGATTGCATGTGAATTATTTCAATGTTCTTCAAATGCATGAACCAACTACTTTAGTTCTCTCCAAACTTTGGAATCCCACACATGAGGAATGCTTACTTGGACTAAGGTGTAACACACATTTTAAGGGTTTGAAGGGGCAATGTCCTTAGCAACCTCATGTAATTACTCAAATGGGGAGTTTAAGGATAGTGGTCACGTCGAGCTATAAAATTTGGTGTAGAGAACAACATGCACACTTAGCTTTAAATTCTGCATGCCAAGTTCCAACTCCCAACATACACCATTCAACATTTCATACTCTGAAATATAGAAAAGAATTTATATTTGGTAGTGTTCTTCATTTCCCTTGTGAAATGCCTTTCGGAAAAAAATGTCTATTACTAAGTTGATATACATAACATTTGTATGTCATGGAATTATTTTTATGAGATAAATACCTCTCTATACGAAATTAATAACCCACATTCATCTAGAGAAATAGTTTACGGTAACATATAAGCTATAATATACCATGATACTTATGCAAACGGGGGCATTCACAAGAGAGTGATGCTTCCCCAGTGTACAACAATTGGTTGAAAGAGTTTCTAAGAATATTTTGATTTGAAAAATTAATGTTTTTCTTTCTAAGAATTTTTGAAAATTTGTTACTAGTCCTTTGAATGAAGGGCAGGTAGGCTTGGTAAACAATAAAAAATGATTTTTTTTCTTTTTGCACTAAGAGTAAGTAGGTGAACTACAACCTAGTATGGGGGAATATGTTGAGGCCATGATTTGTGTAAAAATTGAAATGGAATGAAATAATAATAATAATAATAATAATAATAATAATAATAATAATAATAGTTTATAGCTTAAGAAATTGGATCTCTTTCAGTGGTTGATTGATCCAGATTTAAGATGGATCACCACTCAAAGGTGAAGGATATCCTTGGCAAGCCATGTGTGCTGGTTTAAGGTATGTTATTTTCCTAGGATTCCTATAAGATCCCTTTAGGGACTAAGTCCTAAGGTTCCTCCCACAACCATGTCTAGGGCCTCAAGATCCATACCTATGCTCAAAACCTCCCAATAGTTCCCATAAAACCCATCAAATCCTAAGGATATCGTTAGCAGGTCTCGTGTGGTGGTTCAAGGCATCATTTTTTGTCTATATATGCATAGAAGCGTCCTTTAGTGTTTAAGGCTCAAGAATCCTCATCATACCATGTAATAATACATCACCACTCTAAGACTAAGTATGCCCTCAAGAGGACTTGCGTCAGATTTTTTTGGACCTATATGCCTAGAAGCATTTTTTGGGTCTAAGGCATGAGTTTCCTTATCTAACCATGTATAGAGCCCTAAGACCCATGCCTAGTACTCAAAGTCTCTAAATGACATGCATATCACCACTTCGAGGCCAATGATACCCTTCAGAGGCCATGCATGGTGGTTTGAACTGTCATTCTTGACCCTGGAAGCATGCAAGTTTCCTTTAACAACTAAGGGTCGGGTTTCCTTCTGTGATCATGTCTAGGGCCACAAGACCTATGCCTAGTGCTCAAAACCTTCCAATGGTGTTGATATCTCCACTTAAAGGCCAATGACACCCTCAAGAAGCCATGTCTAATAATTTGATTTATTGTTCTTAGCCTTGGATGCCTAGATGAATCCTTTAGTGACTAAAGCTTGAATTCCCCTCCTCAACCATGTGCAAACCCCTAAAATACATACCTATTTATCAAAGGCTCCCAATGACATCGATCTCCCCACTTCAAGGTTAAAAATACTTTCAAGAGGCTATCTGTGATGATTAATGATGAGTTATTACCCTAAAAAAAAGTAATATCATTCTATAGACCTATCCTCTCAACTTGATTTCATCACTTAGAAGTAGATAAAAATAAATCCCATGACCTAAGCGATGGATTGAGATTACATAATTAAAGTCCTTCCACTTAATTTTTTAAGTTCCTCACAATACGTGCACGTTATGAGACACATGAAACAAGCACACATTTGGAGCTATTTAACTTCCATGCATTTTATTGTGGAGCACAATACATGTTATTGTGGAGCACATACACATTTGAGACCATATACACAACCTTAATGGTTGCCAATTCTTTCTTTCTTACAACGGATGGTTGTTATGGATGATATACAATGTTTCTTTGATTAAAAAGTTCACTTGAATCAAAATTGCAATAATGTCTATTTAGAATATACCAACTTACTTTTAACAAAATTGATTATTAGATTTAACGTTGATTAATAGGTATGGAGACGATTAATAAATATGTTTTATAAAAATTGTTGTCCATAATGTAGGTAGTTTAAATATACAGAGAGAGCAATTTTATGGAAAATAAAATATTTTTTAACTATAAAAAAATATACATAATTTTTTTCTATCCCCATTTTTAAAGTATATTTTATTTTTAAAATATATTTTATTTTCAGTGTAAGGGTATGTATGGTTCATTATTCTTACTTAACATTGCAAAAGATTAGTTTTACTTTTGGAAAGCCAATGATATATCAAAAGGCTATAAAGCTTAACACTTTCCTGTCCATAAGATTCCACAAAACCTTAATGCATTATGTTTAGAAGTAGTATGTCAACTGCAACTCTTGCAAAAACATTTATAGATAAGTTTCACCTCTTAAATCTGGTAATTAGAATAGAATTTCAAAATTTTAAATGTACTAACTAATGAAATTAAGAAAAATGTTTTCATTTCACAAAACCAAGAAAGCAAGTGAAGAGGATCTCAAAAATATGGCATGTAAATATGATACCAAATACATGAAGACTGAACTTATGAAGGAGCAATCATATATTCTTATCCTAAATTATCCTACTTAAGAAGAGGATAAGGAGGACAAGATAATTGAGTTCTAGTCACATTCAAATAAAACACTAACACATTTAGAGAATAAGAAAATTGAGTCCCAAACAACCAATCATTAATCACACCAACATCCATGAAATCATTGTTTCAACTTGGGACTAAGGAACTACTTCATTGCCAATATTAATCAATATAAAGAAGTTTGATGATAACGATCCCATGACATGGATATTCAATATGGAGCAATTATTTGAACTACACCATCTTCTAAATCTAGAAAAAAGGTAACTATTGCATCCTTGTTTTTAGAACCTAATCAATTTGTGTGTTACCAATAACTTTGAGAATGAAAAAAGGCTTATGTTTTCTCTTGGTTCCTTTTTACACGAGAATTGATAACACATTATAGATATGATAAGAGAAACAAATTCTTTAGTGAATTGAGAAATCTTAGGAAAATAGGTTCAATTATAGAGGACATTCCTCTCTCTCTCTCTCTCTCTCTCTCTCTCTCTCTCTCTCTCTCTCACACACACACACACACACAGTCTTAGAAATCAAGTGGCAGCTCCACTCTCTCCCCTCTCCTTGTGGTAGTATGGTATTTCATTCTAACCTTCATCCTACATTTTGGTGACTCCACTAGGAATTTGTCCTTAACCCTTCCCCTTGAGTGAAGGCTTCCACTAGGCCTTTCTCTTTTGTTTTGGATCATGAGAAAATTTGTTTTCCCCTATATGTCATATTTTTTCTTCCCTAATCCTTTTCTAATCTATGTTAAAACCATTTCATCTATGTTAGAACCCATTCATATATATAGATTAGTCAAATTCACTAATGTTCATGATTGAAATGTTTCTAATAATAACATAGATCCATATTAAACCCCTATCTATCATGCACATAGAAAGATCCAATTTCTTAAACTGTAATTTTTTATTAAATTATTATTTCATTCCATATCAAATTTTACATGATGCATATAAGTGTTGTTTTGTTTAAATAAACCCATTTTATTTTTATAATAACAATGATAATTATTTTTAATTGTGCCAACTTTATGATTTTTTAGAATGTATTGCTATTATCTAATGTTAATCCCTCATCACACTAAGGATTCAATATCTACCCCATATTGAATTGTATAACACCTCCCTACTCAAGTGCTAATTAATAACAATGACAATACTATAATTGTGATTAGACTTTTCAAAGTCCATAATCATGCTTTGATTTTTATATTATGGTGGTGATGTGCTTTAAATTAAAATATTAAGGAATGTTTTTTAAAATGTTTTATTAAATAATTATTATTTTTTAAATTTTACTTCAACCATATTTTTATTTAAAAATTATTTAAGTCATTTTTATTTTAATATTTGTATCTATCTATTTAAATAATTCTTATTTTAATATAAGATGGCAATTTTTTTTTAAATATTAATTTTCCAATATTTAATTTATTTGTATGTATTTTAATTCTTTAAATTATTAAGTAATATTTTAATATATTTAAATTAAAATTTGATATTTTAATATATTTTTAAGCAATGGTTTTAGAGTATGACTTAAATTTTTTATACATGGCTAAGGGATGGTCTTTCTTGAACCAGGTTAATGGTCCAAAATCCAAATACATTTGGGATGAGTGAAAGTTTACCTGTTAGGAAGTTGGTGAACCTTCTGTTGGATGGTTAAATCATCTAACATTCCCAATATCCCATGACACTGCAACTGTTCAACAAGTGACAAAGCCATACTGTCTTACTTGGCTCATACTATGCCTTACTTCTTCATTTCATTTATTAAATATTTGTTATGCGTGTTTCTTATACTTAACCAAGACACTTAAAGAAGTTATGGTTGGATTCACCTCTTTTTGCTACACCACATCACAAGGTCTATCCACACCTCCGCAAACTCCCTCAATCAACCTGATTGGAGTATTCATGGGCTTATGTTCAAGCTTTCTCTTCGTCATCATGGGAACTTTTGGCATTTTGGATTCATCGAGGAAGACCAAGAAACCCTCATGTGACACAAGAACTGCTTTGGCATACTTGAGAAAATTGTACCCCATGATTATCACATGATCATCTAACAGAGCCACCATGAAATACCAAGTGCTAAACCAACTCTTGACTCTCAACGGTGCAAAACGAACTACTCTAGTCGTTGAATTCACCGCTGAGTTGACTACCATAAACGAAACCATACTTCCCTCAGACTCACAATGGATCGATGTAGTATTTCATTCACTTATGAAGCTGTGAATCACTCTGGTGTCAACCAAGGTTTCCACCTTCACCCCACATATCGTTTCATTCACAAAACAAAGTATAAATTCTCTGTATTACAAACACTATCCATGGTCTGTTGCCTCGAACTCATCCAGATGCTTCATCAAATTCTATAACCCTTCCACCATTTCCTTTGATGGTTTTGGCTATGGTTAGCTTACCTCTCCCAAGGATGCGAGCTCCTTCCTTACAATTTGCACATGGTTTTCATCCATCAGTTCCAATTATTCCTTCAATGGGAAATTTCATGCAAAATGGTTAAATTTACACAAGAAACAAGGAATTGGCATACCTATGGGGTCAAGTAATTCTCCTTTCCTCATTCCCTTGACTTCACTTCTGGAATGGGCATCCTGATCCTTCATAAGTGAATCCACCCTTTCAGAGTTCAAATTTTTGGTTTCGTTCATGAACTCTTTGTTGCATGATTTCTTCTATGCATTGACTTTGTTCTTTGTCTTCGGGAAATACTTTGTGAAATGGAAATACTTTGTGAAATGGTTCCTCGAACATACTTCACATATGATAGAGTTGATGTCTTCAAAGGAATTCGGCTATTCCATGACGACATCGATGATGGACATGGATTCATCGTCCTTGGAAAAATCTAAATCTGAGACTTGGAAGTCTTCAAAGTTCATCCATTGAGAGAGTCTTATGTCTTTCATCCCATGAATCCCATCATGCAATGATTGACCTGATCTTCTCTAATAATTTTTTGGCTTCTTCCATGCTCATATTCCATTCTTCATTAGGGTTTGGCTTTGTTTTGTCATCGGTCATCAATTCCTTCATGTGTTTGTCACTATTTTCACACATGTATGTCGTCTGCAATCGTTGTTGAAACTTTGTGGTTTTGCTCCCTTCTTTCATACCACATAATTTCCTTTACAACAACCTTTCATGTCAACAAGTGTGCCCCTCCCTCACAATTGTTCTAACTATAATAGTGGATAGGGTCAAAGATGCTATGGTAAGCTCACCAAACCATCCACCAAACCAACTCTGTATAGTTTTCTATGATGTGCGATTTGTTTCTTTCTCTGATACCACCTGTCATGGAGTTGGTGAACCTTTGGTTGGATGAAATAATCATCCAATGTTCCCACTGTGGCATTGTGACTATTCAACTGGCGAAAAAGCCACACTGACTTACTTGGACTGAACTACACCTTACTTATTCATTTTGTTTATTACTTATTCGTTATGTGTGTTTCTTATACTTAGCTAATACAACAAGTAAAGAACATGTATACATAATAAGAAAAAAATGTGCAAGTGGGCATCCAAACCAACTTAACACCCAAATTATTAATACAAAACAACAGCCTGTCAAGCCTAGCTCGTGCCACACACAAAAAAAGTTTACAGCAGGAGCTTCCGCTCGATTTACACAAAGAACTTGTGAAAAAACACCAAGACCCTTCTTTAGAAAGTGAACCTGTGCATCCTTCTTTCATTTCCTCAATTAGGAACAAAAACTCTCTCTGTCATGCTTCATCTCCGAAAAACATGTTTCCTTTCTATAAGGTACCAAATCTATTATATTAGTAGAAAAGAGAAATAATGCAGAGAATATCACCGAGATAGCAACAAAATACGAAAATTATACATAGATAACATTGGAAAACCAAATTATATGGAACTACAACAATGGAATTATACCTTTATGATAGGAAACAATGTTCACTTGTCTCTTTGAGGGGGAAACCTATAATAGAGAATAGCTCTATTAAAATAATTTATGAAGAAAAAACTTCTAATACCCTTTACTCCTATTTATACTAAATCTATCTATCCAAAAAACCAATCTAGAGGAAAATCATTCTAGAAGTGGAAGCTTCTATTATGTCTTCTTACATTTGACTTATTCTTCCTTATTGCTAGGCCTTATTAATATTGGCCTTTATTACATGGAAATATATTATTCTACCTACGTGAGAGGTTAGGGAGGTTAGGTACCTAACATTCCCTCCCCCTTTAAAATTAGCCTTGTCCTCAAGGCTTGAGATGAGGAAATTGTTGCAGAATGGTATCTCGCTCCGAGGTGGCATCTACTAGAGTTGTATCTTTCCACTCGACTAACACTTCCTTGATGGTACATTGATGAAGACGATGCTCACGTTGGTCCAAAAATGCTTGTGGCACAACCAAATGGAGCGTTATTCATCCAACTTGGGAAGGCTAGTTTGATTTTGGTACTTAGTTCCAATCACCTTCTTTAAGCAAGAGGCATGAAAAATAGGATGGATCTTAGAACGACTCGACAAAGATAACTGATAGGACACCTATCCCAAGCACTTGAGAACTGTATAAGGACCATAAAATGTGAGTGCCATTTTTTGACAATGGTCAGCCTTTAGTGAAGTTTGTTTATAAGGTTGCAGTTGAAGAAACACATGGTCTCCTTCAAGAAATTGAGGTTTGGAGTGACTTTGATCTTCTTGTTTCTTCATGCAATTTTGAGCCATGACCAAATTATCTTTGAGGGTACGGAGAATAGCCTCTCGAAATGTAAGCGTTTGGTAAACCACATGGACCTTCGAGACACCTAGCATGTAGGAGAGAACTAAAGGTGGATTTTTTCCATATACTTCTTCAAAAAGAGTCATGCAAGTAGTTGTATGGTAAGAAGTGTTGTACCACAATTCAATTAATGGTAACCATTGAGCCAACTTATTTTTCCTTTCTTAAGCAAAACACCTCAAATATGTTTCCAAACACTTGTTGACAACTTCAGTTTGACCATCAGTCTATGGATGATAGATTGTGTTGAGTTGCAATTAGGTGCCCTATAGCCTGAACAGTTCTTGCCAAAAATTGTTGGTGAAAGTGGGATCTCGATCATAAAAAATAGAATGAGGCATGCCATGGATATTGAAGACATGATTGATGAAAATTTGAGCCAAAGTGGATGCGGTAAATGGGTGTTGAAGATAATGAAAATTAGCATACTTATAAAGATGATCGATGACCACCATTATGACTAACTTTATTCTAGTTTTAGGTAATCCCACAATAAAATCCATAGAGATGTCCCTCCAAATAGTGGGTGGAATTAGAAGTCGTTGTAGTGTGCCAGGAGATTTGATTATTTCTCCCTTGTTGCATTGACAAACATCACATTCTTCCACAAAAGTGAAAGCATCATTTTTCATACCATCTTAGAAAAACAACATTTGAACTGATCATAGGTTTTGGTAAACCCTGAGTGCGCAACTGTGGGTGTAGAATGAAGCTCAGAAAGCAACGTGGATTTAAGTTGTGATTTTTTACTTAAATACAAATGACATTTGTAGTGAATCTCATCATTGTGCCAAGAGTACCCAGGGGAAACTAGAGAATTGGATTGCAATTGTTGATTCAGATGCAAAATTTTGGGATCTTGTAGTGTTTCCTGCCGAACAAATTGGAGCCAATGTGGAACAATGAAGTAGAGGGAGAAAAGAGACCCACCATATTCATATTTTATGGAAAGAACCTCAACAAACACATTTTCTTTTCCTTTCTTTTAAATTATATCATAATCATATCCAAAGAGCTTAGTCACCCATTTTTGTTGCTACAGGGAAGAAGGTCATTGCTTCAAAAAATAATTGAGGCTTTGATGATCTATCTTAATTTGGAAGTGATTCCCCAATAGATAAGGGTATCAGAGATCCATTGCATGCAGAATAGCTAACATTTTTTTTTCATAGATTGATTGATCGAAATGGCACTCTAACAATTGTTTGCTAGTAAAGGCCAAAGGTCATCCATATTGCATAAGGACTGCTCCAATTCCTCTTCCAAAAGCATCACATTCTAGGACAAAGGTATTTGTGAAATCAGGAAAGGCCAATACTAGAGTGGTGCACATAGCCACCTTCAAGGCTTAAAAGGCTTGATCAACTACGAGAGTCCAAGTGAAAGAATTATTTTTAAGGAGAGAAGTGAGAGGTGCCACAATCTTTCCATAATTCTTAACAAGCTTGCAATAATATATTGTTAAACCTATAAAACCATGTAATCTTTTGATAGTCTTGGGGTGAGGCCAATCTTACATTGCTTCAATCTTCTTAGGATCCACATGCACACTGACCTTGCCAACAATATGATCCAAGTAATCAACTTTCGAGGAGCCAAAGGAACATTTAGAGTGTTTGAGGAAAATTTTCTACAGAGAAAGTAGATGGAGACCTTGATCCACATGGGAAAAAGGGGATGGAAAAGTTTTACTATAGATGAGAATATCATCAAATAAAATTAAGGGTAACTCTGAACAACTAGCCAGCAAGATAGAAGGGTAACAATGAAGAGTTGTCCAACAAGATAGAAGGGTAACTCATTTTTAACTACCATGTCAAATAGAAAATGTTATGCATCCTTTTAATAGTTGTATGTTTATTCAGAGAAAAATGAGATTTTATAAAGAAATTTTCTCAGAAATATTTTATTTTAGAAACAATTTTTCTCTTAACATCTTCAATATTTTTCTCTTAACATCTTCAATATTGGCTTGCATTAAACCTTGAGAACTTTGAGAATGAAATAGAAATAATCTACTAATCATAAACATGGGGCGGTCTTCTCAAGGTTGTTAGTTTAATTTAAGAGGTACCACTGGTTTCTACTTTGATTATCTTTGGATTTTGTATTTAGATGATCAAAATTTTTCCATATTTAAATCTTTGGGCATTTTTCATAGAAGGCGATGCTTTTTAAAGAGATGAGCATGTTCCTCTCTTAATAAAGTATGTAGAATCATTCTTTTGTATCACAATATTTTTTCTTCCTTTCACACATTTAAAGATATAAAATTTCTTGTCAAATTATCTTTCTTCGGTTGTATATTTTTTATATGGGTTTACAAAATCTTTTTTATTTTACTAAGGTTGTAAATTGTAAATTTTGATATGATTTCAAAAAAAATTGTTATTTGTCTTTGATTTAAATAAATAAATTAGTAAAAATATATTTAAATTTTAATGATTTATGTGTATGGATGAATTATTACATCTTGAGTAAGAGGTTAAGTTGCAATTGGAAGTAGTATTTGGTTTCATGTATGAGATTAAGCTAAATACTGCTAAAAAGAATATGATCTAGTGGAGATAGTCTCATGATGACCACAAGGGATCATGTCTTCTTGCAGAGACTATCTAGAATAAAACCATATTTTGGTCCTAGAGTAAGACTTAAAACTGCTTCTAATTGGCTAAGAGATTATCTTCTTCTTACCTAAGGAAATAGGTTAAAGGACCAAAACCCCTAGGCATCTAGTAGGAATAGAAGTTTTCCCCCTTAAGGACCTCCACCAAGTCATTTCATGTGGTGTGCTTTTCCTTGAATATCGGTGATGAGTTAGCCTACATTAATGGATAATAGAAAGTGATGGTTGTCCTCACTACCAATTGACAACTGAGTTATGATAGGTTTTCCCACCTATAGAAAGTA
The DNA here is from genome assembly GCA_010110895.2 of Picea sitchensis. Taxonomy (NCBI): domain Eukaryota; kingdom Viridiplantae; phylum Streptophyta; class Pinopsida; order Pinales; family Pinaceae; genus Picea; species Picea sitchensis. The sequence continues at coordinate 11,613 of SNQJ01S0181181.1, forward strand.
AAAAGGTATGAATGATTTCATGTGAATTATTTCAATGTTCTTCAAATGCATGGACCAAGTACCTTAGTTGTCTCCAAACTTTGGAATTCCACACATGAGGAATGCTTACTTGGACGAAGGTGTAGCACATATTTTAAGGGTTCGAAGGGGCAATTCCCTTAGCAACCTCATGTAATTACTCAAATGGGGACTTTAAGGATAGTGGCCACATCTAGCTATAACATTTGGTGTACAAAACAACATGCACACTTAGCTTTACATTCTGCATGCCAAGTTATGACTCCCGACATATTTCATACTCTGAAATATTGAAAAGAATCTCTATTTGGCAGTGCTCTTCATTTTCCCTTTGACAAGTCTTTCTAAAAAAAATAAAATTATATTACGAAGTTGATATACATAACATTTGTATGTCATGGAATTGTTTTTATGAGATAAATACCTATCTATACGAAATTAATAACCCACATTGACCTAGAGAAATAGTTCATGGTAACATATAAGCTCTAATATACCATGATCCTTATGCCAACAGGGGCATTCACAAGAGAGTGATGCTTCCACAGTGTAGAACATTTGGTTGAAAGAGTTTCTAAGAATTTTTTGAGTTCAAAAATTAATGTTTTTCTTTTTAAGAATTTTTGAAAAATTGTTACTAGTCCGTTGAATGAAGGACAAGTAGGCTTGGTAAACAATAAAAAATCAATGTTTTTCTTTTTTCACTAAGAGTAACTAGGTGAACTGCATTTAAAAAAAATCAAGTCACCTTAATTATTATTAATAATAATAGTAATTATAATTATAAAAAAAATAGACTTAATTAAAAAAAAAAACAATTACATGCATCGTGTAAAACTTGACATGAAATTAAATAATAATAATAATAATAAATTATAAAACAATAAAAAATCAATGTTTTTCTTTTTTCACTAAGAGTAATTAGGTGAACTACATTTAAAAAAAATCAAGTCAGCTTAATTAATAATAATAATAATAATAATTATAATTATAAAAACAAAATAGACTTAATTAAAAAAAAACAATTACATGCATTGTGTAAAACTTAATATGAAAGTAAATAATAATAATAATAATAATAAATTATAGCTTAAAAAATTGAATCCCTTTCAATACTTGATTGATCCACATTTAAGATAAATCTCTTTAGAGACTAAATCCTAAGATTCCTCCCCAACCATGAGCCTAAAAATTCATACCTCCCAATAGTGTCCATAACACCCATCAAAAACACCCATCAAAAACCAAGGATATCCTTAGGAGGTCTCGTGTGATTGTTCAAGGCGTCATTCTTATCTATATATACATAGAAACCTCCTTTAATGTTTAATTTTTTAATTTCCTCACAATACGTGCACGTTTTGAGACACATGAAACAAACACACATTCTATTTATTTCATTCTATGTGGAAACAAACACACATTAGAGACCATATACACAACCTTAATGGTTGCCAATTCTTTCTTTCTTATAAGGGGTGTTTTTTATGGATGATATACATTGTTTCTTTGATTAAAAAATTCACTTGAATCAAAATTGCCATCCTTATTTAGAATATACCAACTTACTTTTAACAAAATTGATTATTAGATTTAACGTTGATTAATAGGTATGAAGACGATCAATAAATATGTTTTGATAAACATTGTTTACGAGAGAGCACTTTAATGTTAAATAAAATATTTTTTAACAATAAAAAAAATTATAAATAATTTTTTCTATCTCATTTTTAAAGTTAATTTTTGAAATATATTTTATTTTCAGTGTAAGAATATGTATGGTTCATTCTTCTTAACAATGTAAAAGATTGGTTTTGAATATTATTTTTGAAAAGTCAATGATATATCAAAAAGCTATAAATGTTTAACACTCCCTTGCACATAAGATTCCACAAAACCTTAGTCCATTATGTGTACAAATAGTAAGTCAAATGTAACTTTTGCAAAAGTATTTATAGATAAGCTTGACCTCCTAAATACGGTAATTAGAATAGAATTCCAAAATTTTAAATATATTAATCAATGAACTCAAGAAAAATGTTTTCATGTTTCAAAATTATGATGGCAAGTGAAGAACATTTCAAAGAGATGGCATGCAAATATGATGTCAAATACACGAAGGCTGAATTTATGAAAGAGATATCAGATCTTCTTATCCTAAATTATCCTACTCAAGAAGAGGATAAGGAGGACAAGAGGATTGAGATCTAATCACATTCAAAGAAAACACTAAAACATATAGAGAACAAGAAAATTGAGTCCCAAACAACCAATCATTAATCACACCAACATCCATGAAATCATGGTTTCAACTTGGGACTAAGGAATTACTTCATTCCCAATATTGATCAATATAAGGAAGTTTGATGGTAATGATCCCATGACATGGATATTCAATATGGAGCAATTATTTGAACTACACCATGTGTTAAAATCTAGAAAAAGGTAACTATTGCATCCTTGTTTTTTAGAACCTAATCAATTTGTGTTACCAATAACTTTGAGAATGAAAAAAGGCCTATGTTTTCTGTTGGTTCGTTCTTACACGAGAATTGATAACACATTATAGAGATGATAAGAGAAACACATTCTTTAGTGAATTGAAAAATCTTAAGAAAATAGGTTCAATTATAGAGGACATTCCTCTCTCTCTCTCTCTCAGTCTTAGAAATCAAGTGGCAACTCCACTCTCTCCCCTCTCCTTGTGGTAGTATGGTGCTTCATTCTAACCTTCATGCTACATTTTGGTGACTCCACTAGGAGTTTTCCCTTAACCCTTCCCCTTGAGTGAAGGCTCCCACTAGCCCTTTCTCTTTTTTGTTGGATCATGAGAACCTTTGTTTTCCCCTATATGTCGGATTTTTGCTTCCCTAACCCTTATCTGATCTATGTTAAAACCAAACCATTTCATCTATGTTAGAACCCATTCATATATATATATATATATATATATTAATCAGATTCACTAATGTTCATGATTGAAATGTTTCTAATAATAGCATAGATCCATCTTAAATGTCGACCTATCAATCACAAAGAAAGATCTAATTTCGTAAGATGCAATTTTTTATTGAATTATTATTTCATTCCATGTCAAGTTTTACACGGTGCGTGTAAGTGTTGTTTTGTTTAAATAAACCTATTTTATTTCTATAATAACAATCATAATTATTTTTAATTCTACCAACTCCATGATTTTTTAGAATGTATTACTATTATCTATTGCTAACTCCTCATCACACTAAGGCTTCAATATCTACCCCATACTGGATTGTAGAACACCTCCCTACACGACTGCTAATTAATGACAATATTATAATTGTGATTAGACTTTTCAAAGCCCATAATCATGCTTTGATTTGTATATCATGCTATGGTGATGATGTGATCTAAATTAAAATATTAAGGAATGTTTTTTATTTTTTTTTATTAAATAATAATTATTTTTAAAATTTACTCCAACCATATTTTTATTTAAAAATTATTTAAATCATTTTTATTTTAATATTTATATATATCTATTTGAATAAATTTTATTTTAATATATGTTCGTGTTTTTTTTAAATACAAATTTTCCAATATTTAATTTATTTGCATTTATTTTATTTTATTTAATTATTAAGTAATATTTTAATATATTTAAATTAACAATTGATATTTTAATATATTTTTAAACAATGGTTCTAGAGTATGACTTAAAATTGTTTATATTTGGCAAAGGGATGGTCTTTATTGAAACAGGTTAATGGTCCAAAATCCAAAGACATTTGGGATGAGTGAAAGCTTACTTGTTAGGGTGCTGGTGAACCTTCGGTTGGATGGCATAATCATCCAACGTCCCCAATGTCCTACGACACCACAACTATTCAACAAGTGTTAAAGCCATAATGGCTTACTTGGATCAGACTATGCCTTACTTCTTCATTTGATTTATTACTTATTTGTTATTCATGTTTCTTATACCTAACCAATACACTTAAATAAGTTATGGTCAGAGTCACCTCTTGATGTTGCACCACATCACAAGGTATCTCCACACCTCCACGGACTCCCTCAATCAACCTCATTAGAGTATTCTTGGGCTTCTATCCAAGGTTTCTCTTTGTCGTCATGAGCAATTTTGGCATTTTGGATTCATCCAAGAACGATAATAAACCCTCATGTGGCACATGAATTGCCTTGGAATACTTGAGAAAAATGTGCCTCAAGATTATCACATGATCATCTAATAGAGCCACCATGAGATCCCAAGTGCTAAACCAACTATTGGCTCTCAATGGTGCAAAACGAACTACTCTAGTCACCGATTTCACCGCTAAGTTGACTACATTAAACGAAACCATACTTCCCTTAGACTCACAATGGATCGATGTAGTAGTCCATTCACTTATGAAGCTATTTGTCACTCTGGTGTCAAGCAAGGCTACCACCTTAACCCCACTCATCATTGCATCTACAAAACAAAGTGTAACTTCTCTATCTTATGAATGCTATCCACAGTCCCTGATCCAGATTTATGCAAGAGCACAATGAAATACATAAATACACATAAATGCAGAGATGCAGTGGAAGTAAAACATCATTTCATTAACAACAAATGACTAAAATGTGCTTACAGAGAGAATGGAAGTAAAATAGCTCAGGCGCTAGTAGCTTATCTATGAGAAGAGATGTGGCGGCTACTGGCCTTTGAAGTCTGTGTTACAATGAGTCTCGAAGATCTATATATTATTCAGAAACAATGGAAAACCCTAAACATACAAAAACCTAACCCTAGGAGATGAAATGCCAGAATATGGGCCCTGTTGGGGTAAATTGGTACATCAATTTCCGAGGGTCACAACTTTGGCATACTATCTCCATTTAATGCACATGATACATTGCTAGAAATATCTATTTGAGGACTACACTATTGACAACAAATATCGAGTCTGAAACAAACTCATATTTGTTGGAGCATTCATGCCCAAAAAATGTCGTTTAGGGCCTCAAAATGGCTCTAGAACTTCAGGACTCAAAAAAATGCTAAAAATAGTAAATTGTTCTACAATTAAGGAAACTGAAAAAAATGAAAGAAACAGTGGTGTGGGTCCAAGTGGAATAGGCGGGTGGACACCAAAATCCACCTGGATCATTCTGTTGAAAATACTAATACAACTGAGAGGGGGGGGTGAATTAGTTGTCTTTGAGATTAAACAATTATAAGTCTATTAAAATACTCTTAATCTTTCCTCAAGTGATCATTAAAATTATACATCATATGGACAGTAAAAGTAAAAAGAATTAGTCACACATAAGGTATACAAAGAGATAGATTTTCATGAGGAAACCCATAAAGGGAGAAAACCTCTTCTTCTTTGAAATGATAGGTAGCCTTTTAGGTTCTGCACATCATCTTTAATTGAGCACCAAATCAATGTGAGGCTTCTACCTCTATTTTACAAGCTGCAACTTGTTTGAGAGCACCAACTCTCTAGTTTCTCTAGAACCCACTAGAAGGAAGCACCAACTCCCTGGTTTCTCTAGCACCCACTAGAAGGAAGCACCAACTCCCTATATGTTCTAGCACCAACTGGATGGAAGCACCAACTTCCAGTTACAC
>SNQJ01S0181181.1:19313-30500 GCA_010110895.2 Picea sitchensis
AACCTCCCTATAACATAAATGAACATATAAACATTCAACTACACAGATACATCAATTCTTACCAATCTTTCTTTGTTCTGTACATCTGGTCATCTTCTAACTGTTCTGCAATTCATTTCTTCCTCTGTCTGTTTAGCAGGTCTACTTTGCATCAACTTGTTCAGTCATTCTGCTCTTCTTCAACTTGTTCTATTATTCTGCTCTGCATTCCATCTCACACTGCACATATGCTCAATCTCATCTTGTGCATCCCCTCATTTTCTTTTTCTTACAGTTTTAATCTTTTCTCATACAAAACAACCAACCACACACAGTCTGTCTCATCTTCGTTTATACACACCTACACAACCATTCAACTTCCCAACTCCTTAGGCAAAAAGACGAAAACTGTCTAAGCAATTGAAATGCCAACTAATCGGCAATCATGAATTTGTTTCACTAACAGATTCGTAACTGAGGGGTTAGCTGTGAGAGAGAACAGTAACCTTCCAAACATATTCCAATTTATCTGCGTCGTTAGATGAACTTTATTGACATTGCCTTTAAATTGGGTTTCGGCATTATGCTCTGTTGACCCCAAGCCAGTGAAATTTCGATCGCTTGCCACATGTCCTATGATTCCATGGTCGAGATCTGATCTTGATTCAACGGCTGCAATTGAATCGCGATTTCGCATATCGTGATTTCGGCATTCTTGCTGCATTGTTTTCTTTGCCTCTCTACGTAACGATTCGCGAAACTCAGATATGGAGTTAGATCAAAAGTTTGGATCTGATCTTGATTCAACGGCTGCAATTGAATCGCGATTTCTCATATCGCGATTTCGACATTCTTATTGCATTGTTTTCTTTGCCTCTCCATGTCATGATTCACGAAACTCCGATATGGAGTTACATCAACGGTTCAGAACTGATCTTGATTCAACGACTGAGATTGAATCGTGACTTCGACATTCTTGATGTTTGGTATCTTTGTCACTTTAGAGTCCCGATCCATGAAACTCCGTAATGGAGTCATATCAACGGTCTAGATCACATCTTGATTTGACAGCTCAGATTAAATCACGATTTCACATATCGTGATATTGGGATTCCTGTGGATGATATTACTTGACATCTCCAACTCTCGACCCCCGAAACTTCGACATGGACTGCAATCAACAGTTTAGATCAAACCTTGATCTAACGACTTAGATTACATCGTGATTTCAAGAAGTTAGGGAACCCTGTTCCTTTGACTCTCCAGTCAGTGAACTTACGATCTTTCCCCACGTGTCCTTCTTGATGATGGACAATCCTCCTTCTTTTAGGATTTTGTGAGCCCCTTTTCTCCTTGTTATACTTTAAAATGCGTGCAGGTTCTCCTTGATCCAACGATGGTTGGGTCCTGCGCTTGGATCTAACGTCTAAGATCTTTCCTCCTCTTCAGTGCACTCTTCTTGATATCTGACGACCATCGAGAATTTAGGAAGATATCCAATGAACGTAGTTGTTTCTCTTCCCCGATTATCATTGCACCGCTGATCATCGCTGCTGTACTCAAGCCATCATCACTACTGTACTTTCCATCAATGACAAATATGCGCTGCCTGTAAAACATGCCAACAATCCTCTGTACATTCTTCGTGTACTCATGCCATATTTACTTATGCTCGTCTATTACATTCTTCCTGTACTTATGCCATTCGCTGTCTGTTAAATATTTTCCAACACATTCCTCCCCCCTTAGGAAGCAATGGTCCCCATTGCGTTGAGTTCCTCCATGAGATGAGGAAACTTCTGCTAAACTTGGTCCTTGGTGAGCCACTTGCCCTGGTGAAGGAGTTGGCCTGCTTTGACAAATCGATATAGTTGGATCCTCTGCTGGCAGTTGTTCTTGATCTATGTGTCCATAATTTGATTAGTTGTGGCTTGTTCCATGCAATCTAGGTTTAATTATGTTGGTGTGAGTTGTTCTGCCATGTTGGATGTGCCCAATAGAGGTGGAAAGTAGGGCCGAAGGAGGTCCACATTGAACACTGGGTACAAACCAAGGAATGGTGGAATATTGATCTCTAAGGCATTTTCCCCTACAACATTGGTGATGGTGTATGGTCCATATTGGAGTGAGTGAATCTTATGGTAGGGTCCAGCAAGGTGCTCCTTTTGCAAATGTAGCCACACTTTGTCGCCAAACTGGAAGTTGTGTGACACCCAATGTTGATCATGTCGCTGCTTGTACTTAGCATTGGCTCTGTCCAAGATGTCATGAGCCTATTGGTGGATGTCCTAAATGCACTCAATGAAGATATTTTCCTTGTCAGCCTCAGACTGGACATGGGTTGAATCTTCCTGAGTAGCCACAAATGACATGGCTACGTCAATGGGACATAGTGGCTGGAATCCTAATCCCACCTAAAAGGGGTTGTGGTTGGTTGATCTATGGAGAGCCCAATTGTAGTTGTGTTGTACATAGGTGAGGCTCTCATCCCATGTGCGTGGATTATTTGAGTTATACATGTGCATAATGTGTACAATCATCTGGTTGATGACCTCTGTCTGGCCATCAATTTGTGGATGGAAAGTAGTGGACTTGGTGAGCTTGGTGTCCAACATTGACCAGAGGCTAGACCAAAATGTACTGAGGAACCTGCTATCCTGATCTGAGATGATAGACTGTGGGATCCCAAAGTGTACCCACACTCATTCAAAGAAGAGTTTAGCAGTGGATTTTGTTGTGATATTTTTCATGCAGGCCATCATAATGGACATATTTGAGAATTGGTCGACGACCACATAAAAACAATCATTGCCATGCTTAGTAGAAGGAAGGCCCGACATATAATCCATGGAGATGGATTCCCAAGGTCGACAAGGGGTAGGCAACAGAGTATAAGGGCCTTTCTTTTTGATCGTCTGTTTGGCAATGGCGCAAGTAGTGTATGACTTGATGTACTTCCCGACATCCTGTCAAAGGTTCGGCCAATATAAATACTTTTGTAGTACTACCACAGTTTTCTCGACCCCGAAATGCCCAACAAATCGACTGTAGTGCGCCTCACAAATCATCTCAACACACTCGCTTGAAGGAACACAAAGGTGTCCCAGGTGACATAGCAGGGCATCCTGGAGGTGAAAATTAGGAACTTGCTTACCCTCGAAGAGCATATTGTATGTGTGGCCGAATTTTGGATCACTTTTGTAGAGAAGCGTCCAATCAGAAGTTTCGTGCCCATAAGAGTTGAGCAACATGGTTAGCGCCATGATAGGTGGTCGACTGAGGCAGTCTGCAACATTATTGGTGCTTCCTTTATTGTAATTAATGTTCAAATGAAATTGTTGCAGGTATGTGGACCAGTTATTATGGCAATCGTTCTGCAACTTCCCTTGTGTCTGTATGAACTACAAGGGTCGGTGGTCTATGTGGATGATCGTTTCCTTTCCCAAAATGTAATGCTTCTATTGTTGGCAAGCCTGCATAATGGAATACATATCTTTGTCATAAGTGGGATACTTCTGGACTGTGTCGGAAAGTGTCTCACTGTGATATGCCACTAGATGCCCCTGTTGAGTAAGAACTTCCCCAATAGCATAGTCGGAGGCATTTGTATCGAAAATGGTTGTTGCAAGTATGGTAATGTGAGCACTGGTGCAAAGGAGAGGCGATGCTTCAAATATTTGAATGCCTTCTGTTGAGATTCAGACCAAAATAATTTTTCTTTCGCTCCTCCCTTGGTGACTTGAATCAAGGGCTAATTGATATGAGAGAATCCCAACATGAACTTGCGGTAGAAATTGACAAGACCGAAAAAGATGTGGAGCTGTGTTAGGGTGGTTGGGGCTAGCCAATCCTGAATGACTTGGATCTTGGATATATCCACATGCACCCCCCACTCATCAATAATGTATCCCAGATATTGAACCTAGTTCATGCCAAAACTGCACTTCTCCAAATTGACACACAACTTGTGTTTTCGCAATGTTTGGAGGACCCGTCGGATGTGGTGGAGGTGCTCTTCCCAAGTATGGTTGAAGTTCAAAATGTCATCCAAGTACACCACTAAAAATGAGTTGGTGAACGGTTGCAAGATGTCATCCATTAGTCTGATGAAGGTTGTAGGGGCATTCGTCAACCATAAAGGCATGACCAACCATTTGAAAAGGCCCTCCTTGGATTTGAGGGAAGTATTCCACACATCATAGGGTTCGATTGGTACCTAGTGATACCCAGAATTCAAGTCGATCTTGCTGAAATATTTCTCCCCCTTGAATTGGTCCAGAAGGTCATCAATCTGTGGGATCGGGTACCTATTCCAGACAATGATATTGTTTAGTGCCCGATAGTCAATGCAGAGTCTCCAAGTCCCATCCTTCTTCTGCACCAGCACGATCGGGCTCCCACAGGGTGATGACCTCGACTGGATGTGACATTTCTGCAATAGCTCCTGAATATTCCTCTTGATTTCATCATTCTCCATAACAGAGCATTGATAGATTGGTCCATTGGGTAGCAACACACCTGGGGTCAGATCGATGGGGTGCTTGACCTAACAGTGTAGAGGCACCCCTATGGGGAAGGTGAAGATGTCCTCATACTCCTCCATGACATTATCCATCTGTTGTTGTCATGTAGAAGGGCCCTGTCTGGAGGTCATGTCCACAGTCTTCTTCATTCCCTGAGGGTGGATCATTAGGAAAACAAATTTATTGGTTTTGGTAATGAGCTTACTGCATTGTTTTGTAGTAACCAAATAGATGGTTATAGGAGGTGCTATTTTCGGTATCCTGTACAGCTTATTACCCAAAGTAATAATAACAGCATGAGGCCTGGAATCATACACAACATGTCGCTTCCACAACTATGGTTGGCCTAATAATACATTAGAAACATCAAGAGGAGAAATGTCACATAATACCTCATCTGTGAAGGGCTTGATGTTGTAGGGAAGGTGACATTGCTGGATGACGTGGAGGTCCCATCCTTGGTGTAGCCACNGGTGTGTAGTTGTGGGTGTGTTATGGTCGGCAAACCCATCCATTTCATGACCTCTGCTGAGATTAGGTTCTTTTGGCTCCCACTGTCGACAATGAACTGCAATGGGGAACCCTTTACCCACATCTGGGAATAAAAGAGGTGCTCCACCTCCTTTGGATCTTCTGGTTCCTTCTTCTGGATCTCCATGGTGGCAACGATGGCATTGGGCTCTGCATCAATAATCTTCTCCCCGCTGTCATTCCCCTTGTTGGGTTCTAATTTAGAGTCAGATCCTACATCCGATTCGTAATCCTTCAACTTGACTACCAGTGACTAGTTGGCCTGATACTCACTTGTGTTGTGAGTGGATCTCTTATGGAACTCACACCACTTCCCCCTGTCCTTTTTTGGCTTTGTGGTGTTGTTCTTTGCTTGCGGCTTTGGCAACTTGTCTTGGGCCGCCTCGCCTTGGCTTGGTCCTTTGTTCAACGGTTTGGGGGTACCTTTCCCTTGCTTCTGATTTGTAGACCCAAAGTCTCGCTTCTTCTATTTGAACTTCTTCTCAATCTTGGTAGCATACCGGTATGCCACGCCAAGCAAGGAGATGTCGAGGAACTCCATTTCCTCCTAAATGTATCTTTGAAGACAACTGCGGTACTTTAACACCAAATGTTTCTTTGAATATTTGATACCCAACTTTGTGCGTAGGGTATGGAACAGATTCATTAGCTCATGCACATCTTGGTCCCTTTGTTGCCGCAACATAGTCCATTGTATGTATTTGTCCTCATATCTCCTCATGGGATAATATTGTTCCTTGATGGCATATCGAAAAGAATTCCAAGTGGGTGCAACTGAGAACAGAGAGGGTTACCCCTCGCTCTATTTCTCCCAGTAGGTTTCCCACTAGTCCTTGACATGGGGGGCGACTTTAAGGAGTGCAAAATTAATCCTTTCTCAGTCAGAAAAGTCATGAACTAAGAAATATCCTTCTAATAGATTCAACCATCTATCAACGTGATCTACATCTATTTGGCCCTCAAATATGGGAATGTCAAAGTTTACTTGTACCTTAAAAGGAGTGGCACCTCGAGAGTGGTTGTTGGATGTAGATGTGCTTCCAGTGGGAAACCGTTGAAGGATCTAGGCAAAATTGTCCATCATCGCATTCCTTTGTTTCTCGAGGCCCTCCTCGAGCAATAATTTGATAGGATCCCCTGCTCCCTCATATTTATTTTCTTCCCCCATGGGCATTCGTCGGGGTTTGTGAGGCTGATCTTGCAATGGTTCAACTAGATCGAGCCCTAACTCCTTATACCCTAACCTCATTGGGGACATGCAAAGAAGGATCAAGAAAGAGAAGACTGCTTTGATACCACTAATCTAGATCTATGCAGGAACACAATGAAATATAGAAATACACATAAACACAGAGATGCAACAGAAGTAAAACTTCATTTCATTAACAACAAATGACTAAAATATGCTTACAGACAGAATGGAAATAAAATAGCTCGGGTGCTGGTAGCTTATCTCTGAGAAGAGATGTGGTGGCTACTAGCCTCTAAACTTTGTGTTATAATGAGGCTCGAAGGCCTATATATTATTGAGAAATAATGGAAAACCCTAAACATCCAAAAACCTAACACAAGGAGATGAAATGCCAAAATATGGTCCCCATTGGAGTAAATTGGTACATCAATTTCCCGGGGTCGTAACTTTGGCATACTATGTCCGTTTGATGCACATGATACATCGTTAGAAAGATCTATCGGAGGAGTACACTATTGATAGGGAATATTGAGTCCAAAATGAACTCATATTATCCAGAGCATTCCTTCCCAAAAAATGTCATTTAGGGCCTCAAAACGGCTCTGGAAGTTCAGGACCCGAAAAACTGCTAAAAATAGTAAATTGTGCTACAATTAAGGAAACTGAAAAAACTGAAAGAAACAATGGTGTGGGTCTGAGAAGAATAGGCGGGTGGCCACCAATATACACTTGGATCAGTCCCTTTTCTTGAACTCATCCAAATGCTTCGTCAAATCCTATAACCCTTCTTCCATTTCCTTTGATGGTTTTGGTTATGGTTAGATTACTTATCCCAAGGATGCAAGCTCCTTCCTATAGGTTGCAGTTGGTTTTCATCCATCAGTTCCAACTATTCGTTCAATGGGAAATATGATGCAAAATAGTTAATTTTTCACAAGAAATAAGTAATTCTCCTTGCCTCATTTCCTTGACTTTGCTTCTATCCTAGACATCCTCCTTCGTGAGTGACTCCACCCTTTTCGAGCTCAAAGTTTTGGTTTAGTTCATGAGCTCTTTGTTGCACGATTTCTGCTATGCACTGACTTGCTTCTTTTTCTTTGGGAAATACTTTGTGAAATTTTTCCATGAACATAATTCACATATGATAGAGCTGATGTCTTCAAATGAATTCGATTATTCCATGACAACAACGACGGTGGATATGGATTCACCCTCCTTGGAAAAATCTAAATCTGAGACTTGGCCGTCTTCATCCATTGAGAGAGTCTTATGTCTTTCATCCCACAAATCCCACCATGCAGTTATTGACCTAATCTTATCTAAGATTTTGTCAATTGATTCCATGCTCATCCACCATTCTTCATCAAGGCTTGTCTTTGTTTTGTCATCGGTCATCACTTTCTTAAGGTGTCTGTCACTGTTTTTGCACATGTATGTCATCTGTGATCATTGCTGCAACTTTGTGGTTATTTCCCTTCTTTCACACCACATAATTTCCTTTACAACAACCTTTCTTGTCCACAAGTGTGCCCCTCCCTCACAATTGTTCTAACTATAATTATGGGGAAGGGTCAAATATGCTATGATAAGCTCACCAAACCAAATCTACATAGTTTTCTATGATGTGTGATTCATTTCTTGCTCTGATACCACTTGTTAGGGAGTTGGAGAACCTTTGATTGGATGGAAGAATCATCCAACATTCCCACTGTGGCATCACAACTGTTCAACTGGTGACAAAGCCACACTGACTTACTTGGCCTGGACTACGCCTTACTTCTTCATTTCGTTTATTACTTATTTGTTACGTTTGTTTCTTATACTTAGCTAATACAACAACTAAAGAACATGTATACACAATAACAACACAATGTGCAAGTGGGTATCCAAAACAACCTAACACCCAAATTATTAAGACAAAACAATAGTGTGTCGAGCCTATCTTGTGCCACACACAAATAAAGTTTACATCAAGAGCTTCCACTCGATTTACAAAAAGAAATTGTGCAAAAAAACCAAGACCCTTCTTTGGAAAGTGAACATGTGCATCCTTCCTTCATTTCCTCAGACAAGAACGAAAACTCTCTCTATCATGCTTCATCTATGAAAAACCTGTTGCCTTTTTGTAAGGTACTAGATCTTTTATATTAGTAGAAAAGAGAAACAATGTGGAGAATAACACCGAGATAGCAACAAAATATGAAAATACTGCAGAGATAATAGTGGAACAACAAATTATATGGATCCACAACACCAAAATTATACCTTTATGATAGGAAACAATGTTCACTTGTCTCTTCGAGAGGGAAACCTCCAATAGAGAATAACTCTATTAAAATAATTTCTCAAGAAAAAACTTCTCATACTCTCTACTCCTATTTATACTAAATCTATCTATCCAAAAGAACAATCTAGAGGAAGATCCTTCTAGAAGTGGAAGCTTATGTTAGGTCTTCTTACATTTGACTTATTCTTCCTTATTGCTAGGACTTATTAAAATTGGCATTCATTACATGGAAATATATTATCTATCTACCTGAAGGGTTAAGGAGGTTAGGTTCCTAACATTACCTCCCCCTTAAAATCAACCTTTTCCTTAAGGCTTGAGATGAGAAAATTGTTGCAGAATGGTAGTTGGCTCCCAGGTGGCATCTGTTGGAGTTGTATCTTTCCACTAGAATAACACTTCCTTGATGGTGCACTAACAAAGATGATGCTCACGCTGGTCCCCAAATTCTTGGGGATGCCAAATGGAGCCTTCTTCATCCACCTCTAGAAGGCTGGTTTTAGTTTGACACTTAGTTCCAATCACCTTCTTTAAGAAGGAGACATGAAAAACAAGATGGAGCTTAGAATGATTAGGCAAAGATAACTAATAGGAAACCTATCCCACATGCTTGAGAACTGTATATGGGCCATAAAATGTGGGAGCCAATTTCTGAAAATGGTCGGCCTTGAGTGAAGTTTGCTTATAAGGTTTCAATTGAAGAAACACTTGGTCTCCTTCAACAAAATGACGTTCGGAGCGACCTTGATATGCTTGTTTCTTCCTCTTATTCTAAGCCATGACCAAATTATTTTTGAGGGTATGGAGAATAGCATCTTGAACTATAAGTATTTTGTAAATAGCATGGACCTTCAAGACACCTGACATGTAGGAGAGAACGAAAGGTGTCTTTTGTCCATATACTTCTTCAAAAGGAGTCATGCAAGTAGCTATATGGTAAGAAGTATTGTACCACCATTCAACAAATGGTAACCATTGAGCCCACTTATTTTTCCTTTCATATGTAAAACACCTCAAATATGTTTCCAAACACTTGTTTGCAACTTTATTTTGACCATCAGTTTGGGGATGATAGGTTGTGTCGAGATGCAATTGGGTGCCATGTAGCCTGAATAGTTCTTGCCAAAAATTGATGGTAAAAATGCGATCTCGATCAGAAACAATAAAACGAGGCATGCCATGAAGCTTCAAGACATGATCCATGAAAAGTAACGCCATAATGGATAGGGTAAATGGGTGTTGAAGAGCACATAAATGGGCATAATTGGAAATATGATCAACGACCACCATGATGACTGACTTATTTCCCAATTTAGGTAATCCAAAAATAAAATCCATAGAGGTTGCAGTTGAAGAAAAACCTGGTTTCCTTCAACAAATTGACGTTCAGAGTGACATTGATATTCTTGTTTCTTCATGCAATTCTAATCCATAACCAAATTCTCTTTGAGGGTATGGAGAATCGCATCTTGAACTATAAGCATTTGGTAAACCGCATGGATGTTCAAGACACCTGACATGTAGGAGAGAATGAAATGTGACTTTTTTCCATATACTTCTTCAAAAGGAGTCATGAAAGTAGCTATATGGTAGGAAGTATTGCACCACCATTCAACTAATGGTAACCATTGAGCCCACTTATTTTTCCTTTCATATGCAAAACACCTCAAATATGTTTACAAACACTTGTTGACAACTTTAGTTTGACCATCAGTCTGGGGATGATAGGTTGTGCTAAGATGCAATTGGGTGCCATGTAGCCTAAATAGTTATTGCCAAAAATCGCTAGTGAAAGTGGGATATCGATCATAAACAATAAAATGAGGCATTCCACGAAGCTTGAAGACATGATCCATGAAACATTAAGCCACAATGGATGCGGTAAATGGGTTTTGAAGAGCACAGAAATGAGCATACTTGGAAATATGATCAACGACCACCATGATGACTGACTTATTTCCAAATTTAGGTAATCCCATAATAAAATCTATAGAGATGTCCCTCCAAATAGCGAGTGGAATCAAAAGAGGTTGTGGTGTGTCAGGAGCTTTGATTGTTTCACCCTTGTTGCGTTGAAAATAATCACATTCTTCCACAAAAGTGTGAATGTCCTTTTTCATGCCATCCCATAAAAAATAACGTTTGAGATGATCATAGGTTTTGGTAAACCCCGAGTGTGCAACTGTGGGTGTATCATGAAGCTTAAAAATAACCATGGATTTAAGTTGTGACTGTTTACTTAAATACAAACAACCTTTGTAGCAAAGATCATCATTGTGCCAAGAGTACCCAGGGGAAACTGGAGAATTGGCTTGTAATTGTTAGATCAAATGGAAAATTTTGGGATCTTGTAGCCTTTCCCGACGAATATCTTGGAGCCAATATGGTACAATGAAGGAGAGGGAGAAAAGGGACCCATCATCTTCATATTTTATGGAAAGAGCATCAACAACCACATTTTATTTTACTTTCTTTTAAATTATCTCATAATCATATCCAAAGAGCTTAGTACTCATTTTTGTTGCTCTAGGGAGTGTTTATGGATAAATCCGTAAGTGCGGACACAAACCGATCTCCCTAGATCCACCTGGATCTAGAACAAAACATGACAGAATAGGACGCTTTCCTTAAGTTTTAAATATTGAATTTACTAAGAGGCAAGAATAAATAACATA
>SNQJ01S0181182.1:0-19302 GCA_010110895.2 Picea sitchensis
AGATATAAACCTAAGTCTTAAACAAAGGGTCGGCATCTCCTAGGCTACTAACTTTAGGTAGTTGTGATAATGGAACATTTGATATGGTTGTTTTGCATCAAAATATGGTAAAACTAAAACTAAAATAAAATCCCATGAGTAGGAGGCTACTAGGATGAAACTAGATTCGAGTAAATGCATGTAATTGACAAGATAAAATGGCATAGACATATAGGTGATATGGTTTCTAGGGACTTAAGCCAAGCTACATCTAATGTAATATAGTTAAAATAAATGATCATCGTGTTGGAAAGGAAATTGAAATAGGAAAATATTGTTAATAAATCAAGACTAGTAAATATTCATGATCTCGAATGAAAGGTAATCACTCTTGGAACAAATCCAAATAATGTGTAAGTTGTGAAAATGCTATGTAAATATAAGGATTCAGAAATTAAGCTTCTAAAATTGAAATTGAAGTTTCTCAATATTGAGCATGTTCAAAATAAGGTATTGGTGGCATTTCAAGTAGAAAAAGAACAATTAAGTAAATGAAATCGCTAAAGTAAAGGATGAGAATGCTAAATTGAAACACATAAATGATAAACCAAAGGAAGAAAATCAATAAATAGCATCAAGAAACTTGTTTTAGCAGTGTCCTACTCTAACAACAGAGGTCACAAAAGGAAATGATTTCTAGGGCCAAAGTATGGAGCAAGAGGTATACCTTCTTCCTTGTGAGTTTTTTTCTTTAGATGAATATGCCATTTACACTTGGCATACAAATTGTCGATACTTTGATTCTCACACTTCTTGTAATATTTGTAGCCAACACAATATTGACGACTACAAAGTCAAGAGACATCATTAATTCTTTTCCATAAAATAAATATAATGGAGTATGATTTGTTAATCTAGTACATGCAGTTCTATATGTCCATAAAACTATAAAAATGCATTCATCTCGGTCCTCACTCTCCACATTGGGGATATTTGTTAAGGAATGCTCTAGAATTTCATTAAAGGCTTCCATTACCCTTTTGTTATGGGTGATAAGGTGTGCTTATTTGATGATGAATCATGACTTCCAAGGTCATCAGGATTGACATAGAGGGTTAAACCTAATGCATCAGAGCACCAATGTAACATCTTACTAATTCCAACACTTTGTAACATCTTGGCAATTCACACACAAGGTAACAAGGAATTTAATTTTTATATTTAATTTTAACATTAAATATCCCTTCTCTTTTTTTTTTTTTAGCTTTTATCCTTTTCTTTTATATATATATATCACATACAATATAACACGATTAATAAATGTTATTTGTACTTGCAAGGAAAAGAGCGACATCAATCCATCAAGAATTTATTAAGACTACCATATTCCTTCAGATTACCAACTAGTGATCCAACAAGATATTCATATGAGAGCTCATCCTCCACTTTATTTAAATTTCTGCAACCGTGTATCCTTAGATGTGATCTTAAACGTAATGATAACATTTATTTTTACTTAATAATCTAAAATTTCTAGATTCAAGTTATTGATGCCCAATTAAACTTGTGTCTACTGACAATAATTACCACTAAGGTATTTATTTTAAAATTTAACACTATTAATTAATTTATAATTCACAACCAATTCTAATAAGTTCAACCCAACTTACTCTATGTCGTTGACTAAAACTTAACAGCCATTTATTAATAATGTAAGAAAGCATAAATTAATCATCAATGAGATCATAATGTATTCCTTGATATTAGTTCTGTCGTATGAGGAGGACTATAATGTCGATAAATCGTTGACACAGTATTGGATTGTACACATTGTGAAATATTTCCATAGTATCTATTGTTGGAACAAGTGAAGTGAAACATCGATTTTATATAATAAAAGTATCATATTTGTCAAGATCTGATTGGACAGTGGATTGGAGGTCTTATTTGTCACCTTGGCTATTCCCAGTGTTATATGTTGGCATATCCAAGTATTTGATAGTATATGGTCTTTTTTGGGTCATATGTTTTATTATGCGGTGTAGTTGAGACGGATTAATGTTAGAATTAGTTAGGATGTTTCCCTTAATGTTGCTTTTCGTTTCTGATACATTCTCTGCCATATTGCTATGTGTGATTTTGCTTTATTATTTGCGTGCTTGAGAGGAACAAACTTATATATTTTCTTAAATGCTTGCACATGCCTATGCCCTTCGACGGTCTTGACAGTCTTTAGTGTTTACCTAATAGGTTTGGTTGTCTTAAATGTTTATTGTACAAATCGTTGCAATGCATTTTCGTTCATGGTTCGGCATGCAGCTGCTCTAGTGCTTTCGATCCTTGTTATTTGCCGTTCCATGGTCTTCTTGTTTGATTCAACTTTGCAAAGTTGAGTCCATACTTACAATTCAAGCTCTTTGTGGTTGTTCCTTTGGTTTGTTGTTCTTCAACTTTGCAAGTTGTTGGACATTTTGTTGTGGTTTGCAGTTTTTTGGGGCTGATCTCTTGTCATCCTTCATTGATGGGTAAGTTTCCACATTGTTGATATTTTTCAATGGTAGGAGTCCTTGCCTCAAAATTTTGTTGTAGACCATCTTTGTTTGTTCTCTTAATTTATGTTCCTAGAAACCACGCATCTTCATATGCTAGTTGTCGCGTCCACAAGTTTTCCCAAAATTGCAATGCAGAGGCCTTATGAAAAGTAGTTGAGCTATTAGAGAACCATCCAGTAAGGTGAGAGCGCAAGGTAATGCTTTTATTCTATGGAATTACATAAAAATTCGTCCACCTATTATCGATATAACTGAGTAAAAGTTATGGTTTTATTTATTTGCATTCTTTCTTCTATTTGGATTTGATTTCTAGTGTTAGTTTGTTTTCTTCTCATCTACTATGGGGACTAGGGGGGTTGAAGTTGAGAAGAATAAGGTTAAAATATACATATGGGAATTGGTGCCCTGATTTGTTTTGTTTTCCTATTTTACTACCTTTTATTTTTTTCCCCTACTTTTCTCTATTTCATAGAAAGCGCGAAAGTATGTAACAAACAAATTCAAAATCAGCGGTTGAAGAGATGAAAAAAGTAATAGATGTTGAGTCGTATGAAATAGATACACCAGTCCATTATACATGACATCGTGGCCAGCGGTTTGCATAGCAGTAGGATTTTTAAGATTAGTTTGCATTCCTCCTATGTAGGGATTTCCTTTCCATTCATTCCAGTTATTACATTTCGGTATTAAATGGTAGTATGTGATGGATTGATAGATTATTTCTTAGCCTTTTTTTAAAATGGCGATGTTGAGGCTTTTCATTCCTATGAATACGAATTGGAATCTGACTTTCTTCGGCAATTGCATGGAATACATGATGTAAGCAAGTATCTTTCAAAGATGTGTTGTCTGCATCTACAACTTTGCCTCCACATGAGAGAGTTTTGGGGAGATACATTTTGTATCTGGTGGTACATCTGGCAGCTGATATATTGAGCCAGTTGGAATATGGTCATTGACAAGAAAACCAAGATATCTACTATTCAACAAAGTAAATACGACTTCAATCCATTATTGCATCTTGTTCCATGATGCCAATGGCGTCGACCATTATATGAACCATTTTTGTACAGAAAAATGTCCATATACAATATAGAAGGTCCCGGTATCTACTTTTTCGTTATTTGAAAGACCTTCAATGCTTAATGGAAACGGATTTTGCATGGCATAGATTTCCATAGTTTTGTGGCAACAAGTGTTGTTATGTCTAGATGTGGAGATAGTCTTTTCAATACAATTTGCTATTTGGTGGCAACAAAATTTGATGTTGATCAACTGCCGGTTACAACGTATGCAGTCCTTTTGCAATGCAATTATAAGTGAAACCAATGGAAACTTTAGGTGCATGCATCAGCACCTTTGGCCATGTCTCTAAGAAAATATGGCCGATTGGTTGAAGGTTAGGGAATACCTTGTGAACATGGCATTTCCACATATGAAAAGGGAATATGGAGTTTTGGATTTTGTTTGCAGTAGTATCTATGATAGGGTGAATATCAGTGCGATTGATCCTTGCCGGAGGATGGCATTGTCCATTCCTAGTTTATTGATTCAAATTATGATTGAACAATTCACATCCTGTCGTTGAAAACGGATACAGCACATATCCATTATGAACCTTTGCTTGAAAATATCAGGGGTTTAGGGTTGAATGTCCATACCCTTAAGCATCGAATCGCATCGCGTGGAATGTTTTTTTAGTGAAAATGAGACTCCTCTCGGTTGCGATATGGGCAGGTAGGGCTTAAAAAAAAACATGCGTAGAATTTATTTTAGTTTTGATGAGGCCATAGAGGGATTAGAAAAAAAACGTAGAGTAACTTATCAAATTTAGCAGAAAAAATCGTCAAATTAAATGGAGCTTGTAGTAAAGGCCATAGAGATATAACAAAATCATAAAGTAGTTTCTCGAAGGTGATGAGAGTGAAATTCATCCCATTTTTCATCAGGTCATCCCTACTCTTGGGCAAAAGCATTAGAGTAAGTTACCGCTTCAGAAACATTCATCTTGAGAAAAATACATTACTACACTTCCTTTTTAGGAAGAAACTCACATATCACAATGTAAAATTTGTTACGTCGCGGGACATAACGCTAAGCTTAGTCGCGATCCGCACTTTTATCTGAGAATGGTCATACAACTACCAGCCGGTTAAGTGGTCACCACAAGCAACACCATGCGGTACTAGCAATGAAACCGGAAAGCAGTTTCTACCATACTTTAGCGAAGAAATGCAGGAACAAACCTACGTAGAGTCGATGAAGACGCTCCTTCCATTGCATTATTGCAATTTGAACAATTGATTTTTTTAAAATAAGTCTTTTCACACGCAGTTTACTAATGAGAATACCTCAGCGATGAATTGCGATAAACCATTTCCGATTGGGAAAGTTTGTCTTCATGCAGAAGCGATAAGCAGAAATGGAAAACCTCCACCGATTTGCAACTCCACGACCGAATGATGCAATACACCACTACCCGGATGTAGAGGTACGCTACAGAGGAGCGAGGGAGAGACTTGTGTCGTGAATTACGGTACTCAAATCCCGGACCAGGGTTATAAACGACCCCGGATGGGCTTAACATGATCAATTATTAATGTGTTTGTTCAGCTAGATGTTATGCAAAAAGCATTGCCACAATTCATTAACAATAAAATTACAATCATTTAACCTTGAAACAAGAAAGATGCTTAACGTCCACAAAAATTCTATCAGGGCCGGAACCCAGTGCGTGTGCATGTTTTTATGAAATCATTAAAGGAATTTTGTTCCAGAGCCTTGTACAAAGCGGAGAACATTTGTATAAATGCTTAGGCCCGGAACAATGTTCTCCTTGAAAGGGATGGCAACTCTCTGGACCTCTCCCGAAAATACTAGTGATTTTAATTTACAAGTGATAGATGGAAGGGAATGAAACACCTAGCTGAACATTGAAGATTGCATGGATTCCATATGATTCCGCGGTGCATTTTGTGACTTACCAAGAGACAAAATTATTGAAAATTGCCGCACCACGTCCCGGGGTAGTGTCCACTTGGAATATTCAGGACAAATTCGTTGAGAGTAAGAGATTTGCTTTGCTTCTTCTATGGAGATCCATTGGCAGTGATGGCTACTGGCGTGATTGGGTTATCATAAAATGATGGGTGGATACATTGCATTCAAATTAGTTACTTCTCCACCTCCACATGGCTTTTGAGTTTGTTTCAAGCAACAATGCATATTAATAATAGAGAAAGTTTTGATACGCGTAGTAGATTACGAATAAGAGAGCCGATTATAAGGAAGAAATTTGAAACGGCCATGGATGTGAAATTGCAAAATCAGGCCTAGAAAGATTCTAAAATCGTGTGGATACATGCATGTTTCAAAACATCCGCGCATCTCGACTATTTGCAGCGGAACAAAATATTTACGCAGATTTGACGATTGGGCCCACCAACATTTTTTCATCCCGCATTTACAGATGCCGAGCATTTAACAGGATCCATTGAACGACTTACCATATCGACTTACGCTAGGAACATGAAGCGTAAAAGAAACCCGATACAGCGTAAAATAGCGTCATTGGCTACCTCCTGTAAGAAAAGACCGGTGACATGCGCAAAGCTCTGCCAGGCATAGAATAAATGTAAGCTGAGACGTTGATATGCGAGGGATGAAGCGCTGGGGAAAAGGAAATGCATGAAGTTTAATTTTTGTAGATGATTTCCAAAATAGAATGGGTATTACGCAATAGTAATGGATAGTGGGTGCACCAGTCTATGGAGCTTATAAGAATTCAGAGATCAAACGATTTGTGGATAAACACATAACATGCAACATAGATCATTTGGATCCAGAACTTACGAAAGTCCATAGACATTACCGCTAAGAATTTGTAGAAAATGAAAAAACTCGCGATGCGGTCCTGGCTTTCCATTTTCAATGAGGGAATACAGAATCATGATCAATTAGTTTAGAGGACAATGTTATTTTTGAGAAATGCTCGTCCTTGTTAGCATTTCCTAGAACGGGGAGAGTTTGATAGAAATGATGAGCTTGCGATGCCTTCTTGACCGCAGGTAAAATCCTCCAGAAGTAAGGTACATCCCTAATCCGCTGGTACGCAAGGAAACCAACACTTTTCCTTAATTGAAAACTCTCCCATATTTGGAAAACAATTTATCCAAGGACATGCCAATTATGTAGAAAGAAAATACAGATACGCGGTACATCCTCGATGCATATGCTGCAACATCGTATTATACCTCGTATATGCCGAAGATTGACAAATCTATGACAAGTGCATTGAGGAAAGAATACACAAAGAAGATGAAAGAAGTCATATTGATGGCATACACATGATATACACTTAGATACATTTCTTAATCTTTAAACAAATGTCTTTGATAGCGGTTCACATTGCACTCCCTTTCCCCTCCCTTTAGTTCAAAGAAAATGTGTCTTCATGAAACACATATCCCACTTGAAAACACATTTGTTAGCAAACCATCATTTTCTAGAACAAGAGCCTGGCAATTTAGAGGACGTGGTATGTGGCTCTATTATTGATTATTACATACAACATCATCTCCTATTAGGCGCCTACATACCATGAGAATTTAAGAGTATAGCATTAGAAAAAAATGATGCACCCATATCAAAAAGAAAAAAACCCTCTGTGATATGATCATCGGTTTGTCAAATACAATAAACATTGTGACTATGAAAACTATTGTAGAAAAAAAGCCGAACTGTCGCGTTCCGATGGAGTAAACGAAGAGACGATGAAACATAACTACTCTACCGCATGGGAGGTTGTGTATGTTGCGTCTGAGACTATAGTGAACATCAATGAAGACAGATTTACCTACAATGTTAATCCAACATTAGAAATTTATGAAGTTTCCTTAAATGACTGAGAAAGAGCCTAAATCATGATGGACATTGAGAGCGAAGAACAACCAAGGCTCAGCTGAAAGGTCCTATGACTTACAGGCCCGGATTTGCCTCGTCCTTAAGTGAGTGGAAGTGAAAAGAAGCGGTATCAATCTTGGTTTTTCAAGTTACAAAACATCCTTTTCCTAATTGAAATATTAGGTACCACAAAATAAGACGTCTGTTGAATCATGAACAACAAACAATAGTAAAGGACATTGCCCTTAAAAAAAACAGTTTAACATGAACAGTCTTGTGCACATGTTCCTTACAGGCGGAGAAGGAACAAGAAAAACATTCACAATGAAAGCATTATTCCGTCGCCTCTGAATCCCTATGAGTTAGACAATTCCTCGATCCTATAGAACCAAAGGGCCTAATAGTTGCATACACAGGAAGGAATTGCATACCATTGATAGTGGAACAATAGTCCACTTTGCACTTTTAATGCCTTTTAACAAGTCACAGTTTCTTACACATAGCAAGGAAATGTTGGATACATTATCTAAGATTTATGAATAACTCCAACTTGTCTTTATATAAGAAGCATCTTTGATTGGGAATTGGTTCTTTTATTCCATTGACAACGACTAAGAGCATAAAAACGTATGCGAATAAAATACTTTGGGGACATTGACATGCTATTATGTGGGGATCTTTACCAGGGGCAACCCATCAAGATTCTTTGATATTTGAAAAACCACAAAGTAACATGGAAACAATCCTTATAGATTACGGAGAATGATAATACCGTAAACTGAGTTGCATACTACAATGTGTCGGACAGATGAAACATTCATTACAATTATGAATAGAATGCGCACAAGCATCCAAACATATGATGACTTGACATATACCAATTTGAGGTGCTTGCAGCCTACACAAACAGACCCAATGTTCCCTTACATGTTCTAAATAAATAAGGATGTTTCAAAGCATAAAAGCCACATGCTATCGCTCATGCATGGAAATGATATCATCATCAATTCGATTGACATGGAAGAAGACAACCATGGAAATGTGCCACGCCATGAACATTTAGTCACATTACCTTTACAGCTTGTCCTCAAATTAAAAATGATGGATTTGAAATATATGCACGTAACTATGAGGATTCCACAGGGATGGCTTGAGTGAATGATATAGATCTGGAATACTCAAAGGTTATAGAACAGGGAAAAGTGGATGTCTTTTTGATTAACTTCCATGGCATGGTACGCATATAGGTAGCTGACAAGCAAACAGGATTGTCTTATCTATATAGATTCAAACAATGGAAAGCGGAATTGGACACCTATTTTCACCCGAATGTGAAGCTATTGGCATCAACAAAAGGCAAATTCATTTGAAGATTCGAAAGCTTGAGTTTCCGATTAAACTTGCATATTACGCGTCACGAGTCCGCGGATCACAGGGATTAACGCGAAAGTAATGTTGCATTTCAGCACATTGGAATTGACCATGGACTTGTGTACACAACTTGTCCCATGTTAAGAAACATAGATTCATTGTATTCCTAAGTCCTCTCAAAAATATAACTTCAAAGTGAAACATAAAGTTGATAATGAAATGGAACGACTAAGGACCAAAACAAAATGGCAACTGCATTATGAATACCAATCCATACAAACAAACTAATATGTATCAATTCTCTCACTTAAAAAACGTGGCTTACATGCACAGATGGATGATATACTAGAATGAAGCTATGATATAATGCAATCCCGGAAGTATTACGTAGCACGAAACACACATGGCATTATGCATGCGGAACAAACAATTCCCAAATCACAATTGAATATCAAGTTACACATTAGACGTAGGGGGTGATGATATTGGTGAAAAAACATGTACCAATTTTTGGACCATATACATATCGAAAAATGGCATGTTGGTGGTGCTTACCAGATTTTTTTCCGCCAAGAATAGAGTTGCAATCTGCAGGCTGTATGTGCTCCCCGGCCACAGCGATTTATCCACGGCTATGGTATGTGTTATTTTCCAATGCGTTGGGCCATTTTCCATATGGAGCGGACCCATTTTGCCCACATGGGATACTTCAGTATTGACATGCTACAAAAATCTTTTGGCAAAACAAAGTGGAAAACTACGTATTACCGTCTGGGTCCTAAAACTTTCCTCCCTAAACAACAGGGCCATGCAAAGCCCTTATTGACCATATACGGTCAATGGCCTTATTCCTCGATACAAATATGTTTATCTTAGACCGCATATTGAATTACGTCCTATTACAATTGTATTTGCACATGAATTATGACATATACATCAGACTTATTGCAAACTCATATTTCAATGTTTCAAAGCATATGTGTATAGCTTGTTTCCAAAAGTAAAGAGATATTTATCCGACTTCTTAGCTTTCCCTGATTTCTACACATACTTACGGTGGAAGAGCATATAGATGGTGTTCTACTCGAATTATAAATATACATTGTGCGAATAAATAAATGGGTATCCTCCCCAAAGACTATTTTTTGACTCTATTCATCTTATTCTATTTTTTTTTTAGTATATGTACATAGTAGTTTCCTTTTGCTTAACATCTGAACTTGTAATTTAATATCCCTTTTTTTGTACTTTTGTTGATAGAAACATATAGGAAAACTAGATGGCGCAAAGAATTCCTACCCAGATATGTAGACGAAACCATGAAAAGGTGCACCATTTTCCTGCCCGTGTTCCACAATGAACAGTTTTTCGTTTACTTTCTGTATTTGTCAAACTTGTTTACAACTATGTTTTTGTTTTGTTTTACCTAGAGGCTGCCACCCTGCACGTCTACCATCCAACAAAAATGCAATGTCGAGCCATCAACCCGCAAGTTTGCTTGTTAATTTGTATATCGCCTAACTATGGGTGATATTTGCAGGACACATAGGAACATTAGAATTTGATGTACAACCAGCAGAGTGGAGCAATCCAAATCGTGGCTAAGTAACGGAATAAAGGGATGCATGCATGTTGTTTCTGCCTCATTTTCTAAGACCCTTGATACAGGAGTATGTCGAAGATTTATTATATCGCAAAAATCACTATAGAGTAGATGTTGACCAACTAAACACAAATTTGTATCCAATTGACAAATGTGAGTTAGCCCGACTGCAAATCCAACATCAATTTATTATCATAGAGCTATTTATGGGCAATGAACAATAGAGGCACATTTTTTTACCTGCCGGTATTAGGAACTTCGATCAATTTGTACATGGTGTATAAAATCCTGATACCTACAAGTCCAGCCATCGAATTTGTATATCGTGGAACTATCTGTTCTATTTGTAGGACAAAGAACAATAGAGACCTATTTTTTGACCCCTCCCAGGAACCCACTTAATCCAAATAGTGGGAAAGTATGGAATGCAATATCTATACATGGTCCTACTATAAAATCATGCCCATACTTTATAAAGGTACATGTTGTTTTGCTTCATTTCTACACCTGCTTGATAAAGGTAACCCACGAGTTGAATTGCACATAGATATAAGAAATATGCAAGCAGGAGTCGGATAATTACCTCTTTCGTGTAATTTGGAAACCCAACCAATCGAGAAACCAATTTCTATACTAAGCGGAAATCTCATTAATGTACAGCATCGCTAATCACATACATCAAATAAATTAGTAAGTATGGAATAAATGAGGTATCTATGCATATTTGGTATGTATTGCTCATTCATGGAAGCCCATGCGACCTTGGAGTAGAATGTTGATCCAACCAGCCCACAAATCCTCTTGTCAATTCATTATCATAATCTATTTTGTGAGACCATAGAACCAATAGAGGCTCATTTTTTACCACTGTTTGAGAACCCACGATCCAGGCCCCATGCATGGCCTATAAAATCCTCAATACACCAAGTAATTCCGGCTTGTCAATTTTATATTGTGGGCTACATGTATGTATTTGTAGAATATGAACAATAGAGACCTTTTAGCCCATTACCAGAATAATATTAATATTAAATGTCATTATTCATTATTAATATATGTGATAATGTTTGCCCTGTTAAATTTTATTTAATTAATTGTGAAATTTATTTTTATTTTCATTTCCATGTAAGAGTGTGTTCTGTGATATACATTTTCACCCAACACTTCAAGTCATATACATTTTGCCAACAATTCTGGTCAGCGTGTTGGTGAGGTGGCTTTCATGTACAACGTTGCGTGATATACATTTTGCACTTCCAACAATTGCAAAGTCGACTGAGGGTTCTAGAGATATTATAACGTTAGCGGGTTATAGTAATTTATGTAATGTTATAACGCTTTTTACTTAAAGAATGAGCGCAGCGATTATTTAAATTTTGTCTATTATTTTGATGTTTTGGAAGTATGGAATTAGGAATTTAGTTTGCCTTGTTTCACCACCTTGATCAGTAACCAGAGGTTGGTGTTGCATATGAATTATAGGAGAAATATACCTTTGGGAGTCGGACCAACCCTTTGGTTTGCCAAGTGAACAATTCCGACTCATCACGGTTTCAGCATTTGGACCTCAGCGGTTTCACCCATGCACTTTTAGACACATACATTCCTTCCTTGCTTGCTCTTCCCCATGCCCATCACGCCATACGTGTACATAATAATAGAAATAGTGTTTATATATATATATATGTCTTCTTTCTAAATCTTTAATCTTAGCAGTCATTGTCAAACACCCGTCTAAAGAGCATGTTAATTACTTACGAGGCTCGATAAGGATTCTTGCCATTAATGAAACCTTTGAAGGTTTTTATCCCTTCTGATACCAATTTCAAATGCGGTGTCATTTTACGCATGACTTTCTTGCTTCATGAAACATCCAATTTCTTCCCAGTCCTAATTTCAAATGCCATGGAATGTCATTCGCACATAGCCATCTTGGTTCATTCACGAAAACTCCAATCCTTAAAAGTTATTCTAGCGAAAACTGTCGCCACCTTGCTTCTAAGTCATGCAATAATTTAAGCTTTACTACTAACTTGGTCACCATACAATACATGGGCTTATTGGCATCTCATTAATGGGGAGATTTTCCATTCACACACACATTGAAGCAATGTTTCCGGCCAGGGGTATATTATCCCCTCCATTTCTTCATTTCAAAGGCTGCCCTGCAGGAGAAAACCAGCATTTTTCATAAACTTCTGCTTGATAGCTCCACAACTGATTTTATAGATATCTTGTGAACATCTTTCCTACCGGGCTTCCTATGCGAGAAGAAGAGGTGCCATGGGGGAGGCGGAGCAACCCAAATTTTACAGTGAAAACATGGATCTTAATGGCGATTTGGAAATATTACCTTGATCAGCCCAGAGATGTAATTCAGCATGCCTTCTCAATGGACATGGTTGATACCAAATTTTTTAATGAAGATGAATCCTTTATATTCCAAAGCGTTGTTTTTGAAACGAGATCAAATTAATCAATGAAAAGAGATGTAAAAATAAGAAAAGAAAAGCTTATCGTTTAGAACTTGACCTTGCCAATATGTAGGTGTCCAAAATCTTTGAACTTCACAGGGAAACTGGAGATGCTCGTCATGATTACGTTGGATTCATTGAGTCCAAAAATGCCAGACTAAAAGTCGATTAAGGAATTAGAGGATGCTTTGTTTCCTATGCCATTGCTTAACAGTCCTTTGGCAATAATAAATACTGCATTATGTGCCACAACAAATCCTAAAGGCTCCTCCACCTTCCTGCATCCCTATAGAGGGATATCTGGGAGAAAAATATCAACAAAGAGATGGGGCTGACGTTACTAAGTCCACAGGAGAGCATCGCCAGAATTAATAGTTCACAGGGGCGGAGACACATAACTGCTCCAACCCAGATGGATTTAAAAACTGAAGAAACTTTCTATGTGCACATGGTCATCCCTTTTTTCCTTTCATGTCAACAACATGTTAGAGATGATAATAAGACAACATGATCTCCCGTCTGAAAAATGACTCACTCAATTAGAGCATGCTGGAAAGAAGGTGAAGAACTTGCATCTCATCGTCCAATCATGTGAG
Source organism: Picea sitchensis (assembly GCA_010110895.2). NCBI lineage: Eukaryota > Viridiplantae > Streptophyta > Pinopsida > Pinales > Pinaceae > Picea > Picea sitchensis. The sequence goes on from SNQJ01S0181182.1 coordinate 13,478, forward strand.
CAAACAACATCAAAGAGCATTTTCACAAAGCTCACCCAAAATAGACTTGGCGAGAGGAAGACAAAGGCTTCGAGTTGACTTAATCCCTCAATAGATTGCATTAGCAAACTAGATTTTGATAAACAAGTTGATAATTTGAGGCCTTGTCTTTAGAATTTTTTTACATGATTCTTGAATATCATGAAGAAGAAGTGGATAGCTGGTTGAATGCGGTATTGGTCTGAATGGAGACATTCGTAGGCTACGTATGAAGCTTTCAGTTGATCGTGAATTAGAAAATGAGTTTCAACATTAAAATCCTGATGACATCATGGCCTTGCCAAGGAAGCTATATTGAGAGAGGTGGAAGTGGGTCATCGGCCAATCCAGCGGGGAAGTAAAAGCCGTCCTGTAACAGTCCATTTTATTCAGAATTGGGTGGCCCACAGAAACCAACAAGGAAGGTGACCAAACAAATGCCAAAGGAATTACTTGTATGTACGCCATCCCAATAGAGGTGTATATTGATAGTCTTTTCTTTATCAATCTAGTTATTCCACCTTTTTAAATATAAATGTCTAGCCAAAGACTGTTACATTTCAATTTATTCTTTTCAAGCATTACACTCTACCACTGCTCACTTCTTCTTTCCGCAGTCCTATTTCTTGTACATATTTGTTATGGTCTGCGAAGGTACAATCGATCCTATATGATAAGCGTTTGCATTTCAGGGATATGTAAACAAACTATTATTTTTCATATATTCCAAATCGACTATTCTTTTGTCTCCTTATATATTTATGTGTTCCTAGATTTTTTATCTTCAACTATGCTTTGAATGTGAAATCGATAAATTTATTTTATCTCAATTCTTTTTTTTACGTGCATATTTTCTCCATTATAAATCATTTCAAAATAAGTATGACATAAATCACTCACTCAAATTTGAGATATCATATTTCACACACACACACACACACACACACACACAAATATATATTTCTTTAAATTTCAGGGAATATGTAACCACGTTTCATTATTTTTTTATATAAATCTATCCTTAAAATTGTATTCCACTACTTTTTCTACTCACAGATATAGAGAGTATGTCATTTCTTGCATGTTTACGACATGTCCTTCATACTTTTTCCATAAAGACCCTTAAAATTAAAATAGTCAACAATCTTGCTTGTCAATTTCTATATCACAAAACTCTGGGTGCTCTTTGTAGGCCATGGAACAATGGGGCCAATTTCCAACCCGCCAGCTCGACAACCCGCAATCCAAAACTGCCTAAGTATGGAATCGGGTCTCTGTGCAAGTATGGAATGAGAGCTTCATGCATGCTCTATAAGAATCTCACCATGCTATAAAAGTACATATTTCATATGTACAAAAGTAAATATCTACTTTAAAAAGTTACGTATTTGCTATGTATAATTTATTCTCTGCAGGAAGGCCTATAATTTGATACATTTCACTTTCTTGTATCCACGAGCCCCTGTTTTAAAGGTGATTCAGGAATGCTATTTATTTGGTGCTTTTGTCCACTGCCCTATGTAACAGACATTGGTACTATATTTTTTATACATTTGTCCACCACCATGTGTAAAACCTATGTAAATAAAACTAATTTGCGAATGCTAGAATTTTGGACACGATGCGCTTAAAATTCAAATAGTCCGAAGGTCCCATTGTCAATTTGTATATCCTGCTAGAACTGTCAATTGCTATTTATGGGACATGGAACAACATAAACCTGATTTTCAGGTCCCCAACCAAAGAACCCGCGATCCAAAACTAGCTAAATTATGGAATGGAGGTTTCGTCCATGCTCTAATTTGGAAATGCTAGTTTTTTTTTTTTATGTGTTCCTAGATTTTTATCTTCAGCTATGCTGAATGTAAGTCATTATGTTTATTTATCTCAATTCTCTTTTTCTTGATGCATATTTTCTCCTGCCTGGTCATTTAAAAAATTAAGTATGACATAAATCACTCCCTCAAATTTGAGATATCATATTTCACACACACACACATATATATGTTTCTTTAAATTTCCAGATATGGCAACTTTTGCTTTATTTTTTTTTTTTTTTTTTTCTGCCAAATGTCATAAGGTGTGTTCACTACTTTCTTTCTATTCAAACATATAGAAATTATGTCATTTCTTGCATCTTCCATGTCCTTCATACTTTTTTCCTGAGGTCGTTAAAATTAAAATAGTCTGCAAATGGGCTTGCCAATTTGTATATCCTGAGACTCTAGGTGCTCTTTGTAGGCCATGGACAACAGAGGCCCAATTTCCAGTATATTATAGCCAGGATCAAAACTGCCTAAGTATGGAATCATGCTTCCATGCAAGTATATAATGAGGGCTCTGTGCTTTCTCTATAAAATCTCATCCCCATGCGTTATAAAGTACATATTTCATATGTATGAAAGTAAATATCTACTTAAAGGTGCATTATTTGCTTGTATGTATAATTTATGGTCTCTAGGAACTTATAGTTTTCATAAATTTCAGTTTCTTGTCCAGGGCCCTGTTTTAAAGAAAACTAATTCAGAGATGCTATTTATTTGGTCCTTTTGTCCTGCGCTATGTAACGGACATTGGTACTATACTTTTTTCCCTTTTTTCCACCAGCGTATGTAAAACGTATGTAAAGAAAACTGATTTGCAAATGCTAAATTTTTTGGACGTGAGCCCCTTAAAATTCAAATAGTCCATAAGTCCGATTGTCAGATTTTATATCGTGGAATTGTCGGTGCTATTTATAGGCCACAGAACAACAAAAGCACTGATTTTTAGGTACCAGCCAGGCAACCGCAGCGATAAATTTGGCTAAGTATGGAATGAGGGGTTCGTCCATGCTCTATATATCTAGTTAATCAAAATACATATTTGATATGTATAATTATCCTGTCCACGAACCTATAATTTCACAAATTTCAATTTCTTCTCTCCAGGATCCCTTGTTTTAAAGAAAATTAATTCGGGAATGCTAGTTTTTCATGCTTTTGTCCACCAGCCTATGGCAACCGATTGTCAATTTGTATCACGGAGACCCTGGGTGTTATTTGTGAGACACAGAACAATAGAAATAGATTTTTCATCCCACGCCAGTAGAAGACCCGCAGACTATCGATGCTATTTGTAGGACATGGAAAAATAAAAGTCTGATTTTCAGAGTCCCCAGCCAAGGGAACTCACTTGATCAAAACTAGTTAAGTCTGGAATGAGTGTTCATCATACTCCTATATATGGATTAATCCATTATGTTTCGTATGTATAATTTATATTGTCCAGGAACAATTTCTTGTGTCCAGGCCCTTGTTTTAAAAGAAAACTAATTCACTTGAATACTAGTTTTTCTTCTTTTTGTCCACGAACCTATATGACCGATTGTCAATTTGTATTTCATTGGAACCCTGGAATGGTATTTATAGAACTTATTAAAACAACAAATAGAATTTTCAACCCATCCAGCCTAGAAAGGAATCCATGAACCAAAAACTGCCTAAGTTTGGGGTGATAGATTTCAATTTCTTCTGTGCAGGACCCCCTCTTTTAAAGAAAACTAATTCAGGACTGCTATTTTTTTCATACTTTTTTCCACCAGCCTATGTAACAGACGTCAATTGTATTTTATTTTTCACAAACGTATAAAAGGAAAAATAATTCAAAATTCTAAACTTGTTCAACATGGAGGCCCCTTCAAATTCAAATGAGTCCACAAGTCCCGATTGTCAGATTTGTATATCATGGAACTCTTGCTGCTATTTTTAGGGCACAAAACAACAAAGCCCAATTTTCAGCCCTGCCCATGGAATGAGGTTCCATTACATGATCTATATATCTACTTAATCAAATTACCTTTTCTTTGAGTATGTATAGTTATGCTATTCAGGAACCTCTAATTTGATAAATTTCAATTTTTTTTCTGTCCAGGAGCCCTTGTTTTAAAGGCATCCAATTCTGGAATGCGAGTTTTTTCGGTGCTTTTGTCCATAAATCTATGTAACAGACATAGGACCTTACATTTCAAATAGCCTGCAAGTCCAATTGTCAATTTCTATATCCTTGGAACTCCTAGGTGCTGTTGACCATGAGAACAAAAGCCCAATTTTCAGCCCTTCAGCCCGAGAACCTGTGATCCAAGGAATTCAAATAGTCCACAAGTGCACATGTCAATTTGTATATCGATGAAATATGGGTGCTATTTATGGGAACAGAGACAACAGAAGGCCCAATTTTCCAGCCCTTCACCCCGATAGCCAGATGAGGCTTCTGTGCATGCTCCTATGTATCTACTTAATCAATTACATGGCTGATGTGTAAAATTTCTCCTGTCTGAGCCTATGATTTCATATGCTCAATTTCTTTTGTGAGGGAGTCCTTTGTTTTTAAAGAAATGATTCAGAGATGCTAGTTTTATGCTTTTATTTTGAACCTATGTTACACATGTTGGCCCTTAAATCTCAAATAGTCCACAAGTCTAATTGTCAGTTTGTATATCACTTGGAGACTATGGAGTTATATTTGTGGCACTTTTTGTCTTTCTTCACAAGAGCCAATTTTCGGCATTGCCAGCCCGCGTATATATCTACTTTATAAATTACATATTTCGTATGTATAATTTATGTTGTCAGAGCTATAATTTGATGATTTTCAATTTCTTGTGTCCAGACCCTTCTTTTAAAAGAAAATTTAATTCAGGAATGCTAGTTTTTGTGCTTTTGTCCACCAGAGTTAGTAATGACATACATACGCCCTTAAATTTCAAATAGTCACAACTTCGATTGTCAATTTGTATGTCGCAGAACTCTAGGTGCTATTTGTAGGGCATGGAACAACAAGGAGGCCGATTTTCAAGCTTGCAGCCGAACCCATGATCCAAAAACTGCCATGTATGGAATCTCATTCCTATGCTTTATAAAAGTACATATTTCATGTATAGAAGTAAATATCTACTTCTCTAAATTAAAATTTCATATATATATTTATGTTGTCCAGGAACATATAGCCAGTAATTTCAATTTCTTTTGTATCCACCAGCCCTTGTTTTAAAGAAACTAATTTGTAGATGCTAATTCTTTATGTTTCCATGTGCCAACTTGCTAGCCATGTGTCTGTACTTGGTCACATTTATTCCCATTCCAACCTGGCAGGGGACTAATAGCTTCCATGCAGCCACTTCTTATAAAAACAAAATGCTAAGAAACAAATAGATTAATATATTTTCTAATTCCTTTAAAACACCATACCTTATCATTTTCACTTTAATTTATCCCATGTGTGTGTATATATATATATACTATTTTGGACTATGCTTCCATGCAACACTTCTTATAAAAACAAAATGCTAAGAAACAAATAGATTAATATATTTTCTAATTCCTTTAAAAACACCATACCTTATCATTTTCACTTTAATTTATCCCATGTGTGTGTATATATATATATACTATTTTATTGACTATAAAATATATTATGTTTATTGTTACTACACCCTAATTTCATGAGTAATTTAAATGAATTTAAGGCTCGTTTAAAACAAAATCTATTCCATTTTGTCTACTTACTAGATGGTTGAGTCAACTCTTAAATAGTAGTTAGACATTGCAAATTGGTGGGATCAGTTTTTCAAATTACAAGCCAATAGACTACCTCACTTGATTGTGATTATCATCTGTAAAGTCGTCGAATTAACTTAACCTAGCAGCGAGGTACTAACTGTATCCAGCATGAGGAATTAATAATCTTAAATTCTAAATTCATTAATGTAAATTGGGTTACTAAGGCGCCTTCTGCAAGGAGTACATCCGACTGTTGAGTGTAAGTTT
>SNQJ01S0181183.1:0-19302 GCA_010110895.2 Picea sitchensis
CTCAGAGTATATAATCATTCATTGCTATTGTGTATCTATCTTTGATTATGCTCTGCAATGTTAAGAAACTAATGCATGTCACCTTCTAAGCATTAATAGAATATTCTGCAAAGTGCTTTTATCACATATATGTGTCCTAGCCTGGTTACAGACACCTGCGTCCTGTAACCCCCCTGCTTCTACCTTGTGTGAGACTTCGCCTGCTTTGCAGGTGTTTCCGAAAGGGCCGGTAGTCGGGGTTTTGTTGGTGCATTGTTAAGCGTTGAACCCTGGGTCTTCCCTTGTGACAAAAAATGGTTCTGTTGCCAAGACATGAAATTATGATTGCTGGGAACTGAAGTAAAGAAAAAGAGAATCTTTGTGCGTAGGTCTGTTGCTGAAGTGTGCAGTACTCTACTTGACTTGTGAATATTTGTGCCAAGAAAGTAAGTTGTTCTGAAGAAAAGAGTAAGATCCTAAAAGAGGTAAACTTTGTGCCTTGGTAAGAGATATATAAGTGAAAAAATAAATTGAAAGCATGAATCTAAGTATGTTTAATAGATTTTGTCCTAGCCTGAAGGCTAGGGTGCAGTTGAAAGAAAGAGTTGATTTGAGTAAATTTAATGGAAATGAAGAAAGATATGTTATTCCTATGCATAGAGAGAGTTTTTGGACTAATAAGTGGATGCAGGAACCTAGAATTTTTTTTTGCAAATTGCAGGTCCAACACTATGATCCTAGGGGAAGTGCGCAGTACAGAAAAGATTAGGGGACATTTAAAAGAAAAAGAGGATTGACTTTTTTTTATAATTGCATAAGTTCAAGACATCTTGCTAAGGAATGTCCTAGGGTAGGCCCTATTTGTCTTTGTTGTAAGGTTGTTGGTCATGAGGTTGAGGATTGTCCAAGGATTATTGATAAATTTGAAGGGATGAACATAAGACAAGAAAACTATGAAAAAAGTCAAGAGACTAAGGGCATGTTAGAAATTCATAAAGAGAAAGGGTCAGAGGAAATTCATACTACGTTATTATAGTTGAAAGAAATGATGGATGTTCATAAAGATGTCAGTTTACCAGAAAGCCTGAAACCAAAACCACGCATAAGTGCAAGAATAGAAGACTTTGACATAGATTGTATAGTCTTGGATGAAGAAACACAAGTGAATATTATGACAGAAGAAACTTGGGAACTTTTGGGAAAGCCTACTGTGGTACCTTCTTTAGGAAGGATAGGCTTGTTTAAACAAAAAATGATAACTTTATGTGGAAAAGTAACTAATGTACATATTATTGTTCATGGAACATCGACTGAAGAAGAATTTGAAGTCATTTGGTTTGTTGGGGACAACACCCCTTTCCCACTGTTGTTAGGTAAGACTTGGATTGAGAAAGATCAGATCAGAAGGAAAGTAGAGGAAGAAGCTACAGAAAAGAAAAGGCAAGAATTAAGGGATTTCATAGCTAGAAAAATAGACTGACTAATAGAAGAACAAGAGGATAAGTCGAAGCAATAAAGMAAACTAACAACATAGGAGGGATAGAAATAAAGAGAAGTAKATATCAAGGTTGAAAGAATGCAAGAAGGCTTGAAGAACATATATATCCAAGAAAGAAGTATGCCCACTCGGGAAATGTTAAGAAAAGGGATATTAACTTCAGAATCTTTGAGGGTACCTCAACAGTGCGAAGCCACTATGCTAGGGGAAGATAAGAATAAAAATGGAAAGAGGATTCTAGAAATAGGAAAGAAGGCAAGGAATCTCAACAAAAAGAAGGATAAGTTGGAAAAGCTACAAGAAGTTACAGAAACTAGATGGAAGACTTCGTAGATTGGAACCTCGCAGGAGACAGGTTCACAGGATTTGAACCTCGCTGGAACAACAGGTCCACGCAGATTTGGACTTCACCTTGGCGAAGTTAGATGACCATTGGAGGTGCCCTAGCTATTAGAATTAATCTTTGAAATGGTTAGAAAACGAATTTATGGGCTTATGGACTACTTTTAGACATTGAGACCGCACCATAACGGATAGATTTACATTAATGGAAGCATTTCCTGGCCATTGGAAGATCTGTCACGATACCCCGCTTATTTAACTCATTGGTCATTGCATTGGGACCACTTTTTGCTACCCATGATTGACTAAGATAAGCAGAGAATTTTCCAAGTGTTGAGTTGTGCTATCTGAAACTACACCCCACCTGTTTGTTTGTCTACCTTGCCTGTCTGTTTGTCTACCCTACTTGTCTGTTAAAAGATAGAATGTTGGACGAACCTAGCAAGTTGGAGAAGTATTTTGAGGAAGTCATTAAGAAGCTAATGGTCGACAGACCAATATGTCAAGGTATTCAGGCGTCGTCGACTAGGGGACTGGAGGCTTCCCCTTCGACCGGACGTCGTTCCACCCGTATCAACCCTGGAACTGAACAGCGAAGCACCGCGGTGATCTGGATAATGCGAAGCAGATCCCGCCGATCCTGCCTGAGTATGTTCTTCCTTTGGATAGCGTTGTTAACCGTGACAGTATCCCTCGAGATTTTGAGTACTCTGTGTTCACTGCGTACATTCTGAAAGGAATTTGCATAGTTGAGAGTCAGTTAGGATATATCCCGTTGTTGAAGCACAACGACTTCAGCTTAGGAGACCGAAAGAACTATGCCATGTTGGATCCTCACTGCTATTTACTAAAGACAACCAGAAAGAAACCTCACCTCATCTCGTAGCCATGGATTAAGGGGTTGGCGCAGTCATCCATGTTGAACGTAATAAAGATCCCACATTTTGGTCGCCACGAGGAGGTTAACTCTTGCGTTAAACTCCTTCTGTCATTCTATCATGGAGGATATCTATGGATCGACAAAAGGATTACTGTGGATACAACATTGATACATCGGATCATAGGTTTAAGTGTGAAGGGTCCTGACCCATAGCATTTTTATCTAGGGAAGGCCTCATACCATTCGTTAGCACAGCACATCAAAGAATCTTACGTAGAGGTAGAAAAAGGAAAGCGAGGTTACAAGGTAGCCTCTATACAAGATGGAGCAGTGATCCTTGCTTGTCAACTCTTAGTTGGAAAGATAGTAAGGAAGAACTGCCCCACACAGGTCACCGGATTCGTGGTGGACTTCGCAGGAAAGTGTGTGGAGGGCATGTAGATGAATTAGCCGAACTACCTCGTCAACGAATTAGAAAAGGATTGTCGTGAAGCCCAGGACTTGGGATATGAATTCCATTACAGTTGGTTGATCATTTTGATCACATTTGTCACTTGGAAAATGCCTAAAGGAGCCACTTTCCCAGAGATCGAACCTTCGGAGCCATTGGTCGCTCAGTTTTCCACCCTGTGGTATACCAGCAACATGACAAAGCAGTGGCAGTCTAATGTCGTGTTTCATGGATATTACCAGCAATTGAAGGTCATCATTGAATCATTCCTGTGTATGACATCGCGTACCCTGCACCAATACTGACCCATATTGAAGTTTCACGTTGATCCCCACTTCATCTACATCACCACGCGAAGAGATGAGCATCGAGAAGAATTACAGTCACACTACAAGATGACCGATGAAGATATGGAGCAGATTACAAGGGAATGGACAGAGGAATTTCTTGTACCTATCGTCGATGCATAGTTATCCAAAATTGACACCATAGGAAGCCCCATAGTTACACGAGTTGAACATGTCGGACATTCAAGTGGGATGAAGAAGAAAAAAAATCAGGATGAAGTCCAGGACATAGAGAGTGATGAAGATGACAACGCTTCTAGAGATAACGAGTCTGACTCACCGGGAGGAGGAGAAGATGAAGAAAAAGTACAGGGAGGAAGAGATGAAGAGAAAGGAGGAGGTGAAGCTACACCACCTGAAGATCCCCCTGTTGGGACAGTGACATCGCAAAAGAGGAAATTTTCTCCGAAGAAACCTTCAGCAAGGAAGAAAACACGTGCCAATAAGCCACAGTTGGAAGCCACTCTCACTGACGATGACATCAGTCTGGTCCGTGAAGCTATGGAGGACGCCTCTGAAGACATGTTGCAGAGATATGGAGAGAAAAAAGAGGATTTATATGGAAGGATTGAGAGAGAATTGAAGGAAGTGCAGCAGGTTGTTCTCTTGGTCCACGTAGTACCTATTCTGTCGTCTTCACCTTTTTCATTACAGACTACAGAATTGGGGGATGAACCAACCCAGTTAAGAAGGCTTGTGGATGCAACAGAAGCTCAGTTCTAGAGAGCTCAGGAAGAGAAGGAGAAGACTACATAAGCCTTGCAAAATGAGAAAGACAAAGACATAGTAAAATTACGAGCAGCGCAGGACAATGTAGCTGCCCATGAAACTAACAAAGTAGAGCTTCATGCGAAGTTTTAGGAGGAAAAATCCCAACTATAGAGGGAAAAAGAGAAAGTGATTGAAGAGCGGGCCATGGTCAAAGAAGCGGTAAGTAAATCATGTCGCTCTATGCCAGGCTTGGCGCAGGAAGAGCAAGATTCGGTCGAAGCTCAAGTAGTGAAGCTTGCAGAGACCCTCCAGCAACTTCAGGCTAGGATAACAGAACCGGAGGCCCAAACAGTACCGAGCACCCTGCAGGAGGTGCGTGACCATAGGGAGGAGACCACTAAAAACACAGTAGCAAATATAAGAGCCCTCACGTTGGTATGTAAACAACTAAGTGACAGGAGTGCCCAGACATATGAACACCTTGCCGAGGATTCAGAGCTAAAGAAGCTAGAAGCACAGTTACAGGAGGCGCAATAGCAAGCATTTTCGTTGCAGGAGTAGATGAAGCTGCTCACCATAGTGGAAAGGGTGAAGAGATCCCAGGAGCAGTGAACAGTACAACAATAGATCACTGCCCTCCAGGGTAAGGTAATGGAAGTAACACAGAAGCTACAACCTGTGCAAGATGAAGCTTGCAAGGTGTTCAAGGAGATTGATGGACATGGATCACAACTAGATCAAGTAGTTGTAGGAGTAGAACAAGGCCTAGAAGGGCCTGTTATAGAGTAGACAGTCCAAGAGCTCGTTGAGCAGGAGGCTCAGGTGAGGCAGCAAGTCGAGGTAGCTTGAGGTAAGCTCGACGCGTTCGAAGCAGCATTGTCTGGACCTGAGTGACTCGGGATGAGTCACATGTGAGTGTTGGGGGCCTGTTGGCCCTTGACCAAGTTTTGAGGAAACATTGGTCAGATTTGGCCCACTTTTGGACTTCGACACATTGGTCGAAGAAGGAGCACCCAGACAGAGTTGAGATCACAGATCTCACCCATTGTTTAGGGTTATATGGACCCAGTAAAGGGTCCTCTAGGGTTTTGTAACAGGTTTATGGGATGTCGTCCCATGGGGTTTTCCCATGTTTAGGCCTTATTGTAAGGTTTTGTAAATTATAAATAAAGGGGAATGTATTGTAGAAGTAGTGAAGTCAATGTAGTTCTATGTGAATGGAGTTTCTTTGTGCAAAGGAATGTATGTGTGTGACTATGATTTTGTAGAAGGTGTAAATGTTGTGATAGAGGGTTTGGCTTTATGCATTTGACCTAGTTTTGGAAGGAGGATATATTGCTTAGTGCACAGATATCCTATTTTGTGTGAATATCGACTTTGTGTCTTGGTGCATAGGAGTGACTAAATGTAATATCTTGGCAAAGCGGTTTGTGGATGTAGCCCCACCCCGGGGTGAACCACATATATCTGGTGTCTCATGGTTTTCTTTGTGTTGTGTTATTTCTATTATGAATCTACTTAGTGATTTGATTGTGATGTATAATATATAGATATTGTGTTGCTTAAGTTTTTACTTGTGTTAAGGGTGAATGAATGCTAGATTTAAATTATAATGCTAAGTGCTAAGTGCTCAGGGTATATAATCATTTGTTGCTACTGTGCCGATCTATCTTTGATTATGCTCTAAGATGTTAAGAAACTAATGCATGTCACCTTCTAAGAGTTAATAGAATATTCTACGAAGTGATTTTATCACAGATCTGTGTCCCAACCTACTTACAGAAACCTGCATCCTATAACCCACCCTGCTTCTACCTCGGGTGAGACTTTGCCAACTTCGCAGGTGTTGCCGAAAGGGCTGATAGTCGGGTTTTTGTTGGTGCGTTGTTAAGTGTTGAACCCTGGGTCTGCCCCTGTGCCAACAAGGTTTCCCAAATAGGGCGCAAATTTCAGCCAAGTACTTCTCACAATGTGAGAGTTATGTTATGAAATGAGATTCACATGATCTTTATTTATACAAAAGTCTTAAAACATAGTTTTTCCACTTAGAAAGGGTAAAACATAAGATAAGGGGTCAACAACCCTTATCTGACCCCTTTAACCAAATAATAATATTTAATTTTCACTTTAACACAATAGAAACCCTAAATATAAGATGATGTCACCCCTTTAGGGGACATTTTGACACTTTGAGCAAGTCGTTGGAGAAGAAAATGGAGGTCGTTGGGACTCCTTGAGCCTCCTCATCATGTGATAGGGTCAATCCATGTCTCCTTGGGTCAGAACATGCCAATTTTCAATGTGCAATAACTCCATCACCACCAAACCCCCTCAAGCATGACATCAAGCCTCAAAAAGTGACGTTTTGCCTCTCCTAGTCAAGTTGTTTGGGTAATAGGGGTTGGGAAAAATCCTCCATGATTCCATGTAAGCCTCCAAGGGCATGTCTCTCTAATCTGGTGCGTAGGCCTACAACATCCAATCTGTGGAATTTTTTCCCCATGGAATCCCAAGCTAGGCTTGTTCTCCCAAAACTGGCCACCAAGCAAGGTCCTGCAAAACAAAACAGTACGCCCTCCAAAGATCTCAAGTCAAATATATCATGACAAGTGTAAAACACATTTAATAAGCAAGGCACCTACACATGTGCATCAAAACTACCTCATCAAATTAAACAAATTCTCAAAAACCCTATACAATTGACCAAGTTTAAGTATGGGAGGGGTGTCATAAAAGTCCTATTAGGAAGACCAAAACCCTAAAGTAGGGGATGCTCCCAAGGATGGCATTTCAAGTTCATGTAATGGATGATGAGGTGGAAATGGATTTAGACTTCATATTTCAATGAATTTCATGACATACAAGGGCTTGTATTACCTCATTTATAGGTGCCTTTGTAGAGAGTGTGTGGCACCTTCGTTTATGATGCACTTTTTCCAAGCCCGTATTCTTTTCATTCTTTATTCTCAACTCTTCCTTTCTCTTTATATTTCTTTCATGTTTTAAGGAACAAGTTGAAGGCCACTGTCCTAGCTTGGTGTCCATATAACGACAGTGTCATTCACAAATACCTCACAGAAATGAGAAGGTTGGCTCGTGATGAGACCCCCTTTTTCTCAGTTGTGTAACTGAGAACCACTAACCTGGCTTGGTGACCAGATGATGGTAATTTCATACCTCTAAATACCCATGATCATGATAGGTCAGCTTGTGATGAGACCTCCCATCCTCCAACTAACCCCTTAAGCATTCACTGTCATTTATTTTTGTAGGTCCCCCATTTATTATAGAGAAGTGATTCATTGCTTTCTCAGGGATCCCTGGACAAAGCATATTGAAGGTATATATTTAGGCTTTTATCTTTTTAGCCAACAACAATCCCTCTGGGCCTTCATCTCCTTCTTCCCATGAAATGAGGTACATTCCCTTCTTGGATCATTAAATTCAAAGGGCCTAGAAGAGGTAAATATGATGAGAACATAATGAGAAGAAAGTGGTAAGTATGGTTGGGAAAGGTATGATAACCCCTCAAGGGATCCCCAGTTGCAAACCTTTCCCAAATTTTTGCCACTTACTAGGAAATCTATGACACTCACCAAGGTGAAATAGGGTCAAAAGAATAATTTCCATGCAAGCATTCTATAATCAAAAGCAACATAAATACAACATGTTTAAATTCCTCAAATATTAGGTTGAGTACCTCCCACAATACCTGACTTGTATCGCATGGAGCAAGACCCATATGCCTTCCAGAAGCTAGCTAGTGTGGTGGATGCGCTGACAATTGATCAAAAAGTGGTGATAGAGTGGGCTTATGTATGAGCTAGTGGACACTGCTAGTCATGTGGTCTCGCGGCACTCCATATCTGCAACCTAAGGGCCTCAAGACATCATGTCCTTAGTTATCCCACAAAATGGGGGTAACAAGAACCTTTGAAATAGACCAATTTCTATCTAAATATTGAAGATGGATTTGAAGATTGATCATGCTGTTCTAAATGGATCAAATTATGCAGTATGGGCACCATATATGGAAACCGTACTAAAGAGAAAATGAATGTGGCAGTATACAAAGGTTGCAATTCCATATCCAACAGATGACCAGGGAAAGTTCATAGTTGATGGTAAGAAGGATGAGGTTGTAGGGGTCATCACAACCTACATATCACGGGAGATTCAATTTCACCTTAGTGGAATCAACTGCCTTCATCAACTCTGGAAGAAGCTAAACCCGTTGTGTGATCGATTCGATAAGAGCCATGTCATGTAGTTGGGGAAATACTTGATATCTCTTGATCCTCATTCCTTTGCTAGAATGGAGGACTATTTGGCGCATTTTAAAGAACTCTAGTTGAAATTGGGTGAATGTGGAAAGAACTATCAAAAGAAGGATGGACAACTCGTCGAGATTGTCCTGATGAAATTAAGAACACCAGTTGACATGTTCGTGTTGACTCTCCCCACCAACTGGCAGGCACACAAGGAAGATGGTAAGGATTACACCTTTGAAGCTTTATGTGGTCCTTTGATTACTAATCAGAATAGACTACTTGAAGAAGGCAAGCTTGGTGGTAAACACTAGGCCCACTTTATCAAGGAAATGGGAAAGGTTGATCACAAGGATAGAGTATGGTTTGATGCCTCTACACTAAAACCTACATACGACAACTAGGAATCTAAAGGGAAGACAGATTCACCTTGTAGAAGTCGAAAGAAGAAGACATGTCGGTATTGTGAAAAAACTGGACATGTGAAGAAAGTCTGTTATAAGAAGCAAGATGAATTGGAGGAGAAGGTTAAATTACTTGGACGAGACGTGTCCTCTATAGGCCGACCTGTTGATAATTTCACCTTCCAAGTCAAAACTTCTCAAGCCTTGTTGTCTCACTCTACGTAGAACGAATGGGTAGTCGACTCTGGGTGCACTCATCACATGGCTAAGGATGCATCCTTGTTCAGGTGCTTGGATGAAGATAAGGAGAGGAAAATCTATGTTGTTGATGATTTTTCTCTGGATGTTGTTGGTTAGGGTGATGTTACCTATCAACATAGGAATATTTTTGTCTATCATGTGCCAAATATTAGTGTAAATACGTTGTTTTTTGCTCATTTAAAACAGACAGGTTATGGAATTTTTACTAGATCAGTTTTGTGTTTGTGATTTAAAGAAAGGTGAGTCGATTGTCGTCATTGGGCTTCTCGACCTGATGGACAGTTTGTATAAATTTTGTGACACAAATTGACTTAACACTGAACCAACTGTACTTGTTTCTCACACCAATGAGAAAAGTCAAATTTGGCATGAGGGATTTAGACATCTGAATTTCTTAAGTCTGTAGGCACTGGAAACTTAGAATATGGTTGTTGGTTTACCAAAGGTGTTTTCCCCTTAAGGATTTTGTAAGGGTTGTGTGCTTTGGAAGCATCATCAGGAACTATTTGAATATGGAAATGCATGGTGAGAACATAACCTATTGTAGTTGTTTCACAGTGATGTATGTTGCATCAATCTACCTTCACTAGCAGGTGTAATTTATATTTTGGATTTCATTGATGATGTGTCTCTCTTTTCATGGGTTTATTTTTTGAAGAGTAAGAACCTTGACTTTGAAAATTTCAAGGATTTTAGAGCCTTTGCTAAAAACAAATGTGGTTGACCCATCAAGTTCTTGAGATTAGAAAATGGTGGTGAGTATGTAAATCAACCCTTTGAACAATACTTGCTTCAATATGCTATTGACTAGAAATGGTCAATTACTTACACACCTCAGCATAATGGCATCACAAAATGCAAGAATTGGATGTAAGTCAAAACGAATAGATGTATTTTACAAGATAAATACCCACCTCGTCGCTTTTGGTCTTGTTATCACACTAAATTACCTTGGGTCTTTTAGTTTGTTTTCATTCTTTTTTAAAGCCTTAGATTTTAAATTTTTTAAAGTTTCATCGTTTTAAAGTTTATGTTTGGTAGGACCCCTTGGATGATTAAAATTTTGAGTCATATCTCATGTTTTGATCCGCAAAGTGATTTTTGGTCTTAAAACCATTTTAGCTCATGACTTGTTTTGGTTCCCTTCATGACTTGTCCCTAGGTCGATCCCTCCCATGACTAGACTGATGTGACATAGCATTATCTTTACTCATGACCTCGTGAGCATTGCCTTGTTGTCATTTCCTACCTGTTCAATCATTTTTTAAACTGAAGCGCTACACACTCATCAGGCGGTTTAATAGCGCCTTATCCATTTGTCATGATTTTCACCACAAGTTATGATTGCCACGACTGATTTCATGTTCCTTGTTTTC
This sequence comes from Picea sitchensis, assembly GCA_010110895.2. Taxonomy (NCBI): domain Eukaryota; kingdom Viridiplantae; phylum Streptophyta; class Pinopsida; order Pinales; family Pinaceae; genus Picea; species Picea sitchensis. Next base: position 10,518 of record SNQJ01S0181183.1, read on the forward strand.
AGTGCCAGGAGTTAGTTAAAGATGCCTTCAACATCTTGCATTTACGAGCCCTGGTAACATTTTATAATTTAAAAAAAAAACTCAACAGTAATGTGCTACGCAAATTCACAACTTTTGATCAGGTGACAGCAAGGCAACCAATTTCGAGGCTGAAGCAGATTCCAGGGCCAAAGTTTTCGCAATTTTTTCCTAAGATCTCATTGAAGTTTCCAACAAGTTTCTACTCCACAGATATCCTGTGTTTCCTCCTCTGCATATTAATTTTCACAAGAAATTTGCGCTCGGGTTTTGGTTGTTGAGCTTGCACAGTTGTAAGGGACCCGTCTTTGCATGTTAGCCTTGCATTCTCTCTTTTCAAACATGTAAACTTCATTGCATGTATCTAAGTCTGACTACTGTTGCATGCCTTAGCCATTGAAATTGCAAGCTCTCAAATAGTCTATCCTCTGTGTATGCGTGGCGCTACCCAGAGGCGTTGCGTAAACCCTCTCTGCTTCCCCTGCTTCCTTTCATCTTGAAGTTAGGCATTTTTACTCAATTGCAAAGAGCCATTTCTAGATTACCCCCTCACTATTTACACTCTCAAATACTTGTACAAGTTTAAGGGTGTAGTTTCCACAGTCAAGCTTGGCTTAGCAGCACCAGTTTGTTTTAAAGGGCCAGCCTTGCACATTTGAAGCCCGATTTAAAGTCTTCTTGGTTATTACTATCCCATAAGCCTTTAAAAGCTCTTGTTTTAAGCCATGGATACTCCTCAATCAAGGAAGACACACAAAGGTGGAAAGGTGGTTAGGATAGAACCTGTGGACATGCATCTTTTTTATACAGAGCCCATGGCAAGGGAGGTATTTCAAAGAGCAGGATGTCTCTCTTTCTGCCATAATATGAAAAGAGGCCATCCAGAGGTAGCAAGATAGTTTGCATTACATTTTGATGGCAGGAAAACCAAGGTTGTGGATTTGGAATTTGAGGTGACTGAAGCCTCTATCTCAACTGCAAAAGGAATTCCCATTACAGGTGAAAAGTGGTTCAAAGACATGGCTTTGAGTTCATCCTATGCTAAAGATCTCTTCAAACCTGAATATCAAGCCAATGATTTGTCTAAGAGTATGCCAAGGAGTGTTTTAAGCCATGGATACTCCTCAATCAAGGAAGACACACAAAGGTGGAAAGGGTTGTGATAGGAACCCTGCGGACATGCATCTTTTATACAAGAGCCCATGGTAAAGGAGGTATTTCAAAGAGCGTGGATGTCTCTCTTTCTCTCAGCCATATTGATGAAAAGAGGCCATCTACAGGTAGCAAGATAGTTTGCATTACATTTTGATGGCAGAAAACCAAGGTTGTGGATTTGGAATTTGAGGTGACTCAAGCCTCCATCTCAACCTAAAAGGAATTCTAATATTGTGAAAAGTGGTTCAAATCCATGCCCTTTAGTTCATCTTATGCAAAAGATCTTTTTAAACTTAATATCAAGCCAATGATTTGTCTAAGAGTATGCCAAGGAGTCAATTGATTGAATAGTTTGACATAATATTGAAGATCATACGTAGATATTTTACAAGTGAAGGGAGATTTAATTACTACTGTACCAGTACCATATAAGGCTATCAAGTGCTACATTTTACTCGTAAGGTTGAGATGAATATCCCTTATTACATGTTAAGGAGTATAGGTAAGATGTCATACAGGATTCAACCCAAATCTAAGGATGTGGATTCAAGCCTTTTCCACTGATTGATCAGAATGCTAGTATCTGGGGAATTGGGTAAGAAAGAGACTTCATGGGATAATTTTGTTGTTACTTCTCATTTCAAATGGTATATAGCATCAAATCCTCAATCACAGAATGCAAGTCCTTTATCACCCACCAATACTACTAAAGAAGGGACTAGTAGGAAGAGGAAGGGTAGAGACCCTATTCAAGCTTCAGAGGTCAGCAAGCAGGTCACAAGAGCTGAGGAGGAAGCTTGTCCTTCCCCACAAAGAGATTTTTCACCAACTCCTCCACCAAGGTTAGAAGAGGTACCTTCTTATACCAAATCTACATCCAAGAAAGGAAGAAGCTTATTTTTCCCTCTTCTCCTCCAATAGTCAAAATCAAGTGTAAAAGACCTTTCACAAGTTCATCAATTCCTAAGGAGGTCTTCAAAGAGCATTTTACCAGAAACCCCTATTCAAAGAAGAAGGGTAAAGGAATTGAAAGCCCATGGAAGAGAAACAAGAAGCCCCTATATAGAAAAGGAAGGGTAAAGGTACCAAAATACCTTTGAAGAGGAAAGATGAATTCTTTGTGAAAGACTTTGAAAATCTTTTGGAAAGAAAAGAAGAAACCCATGTGCAAAACAAGAAAGATAAAAGCAAGCCACCAAGAAACTTGATGAGGTAGACAAGGAAATTCCTATGCATGTGGAAGAGGAGATTGAGAAGAAACCTATTGAGACTATCCATGTCACTACTCCTCGATGTGGTTGTGGGAAATTCAAAAGATTAATAAGGAAACTTAAGGATGCTAGGAAGGAGGTGGCCCATTTGAAAAATTAACCATATATGACGATCTTATTATGATGACATAAATATACCCTCTCGACATGGCAAGGTTTTAAAGAAGAAAAGATCAAAATTTCTCTCATAGATGCTTCAAAGAACCTTTTACAAACGTAATTGGGCTTCCAGCCGTAAAGAGACAAAATAAATAAGGAGAGCATAGCTCCTCTGAAAAATCTTGGCATGGCTAAGAAGAAGAAGTATTTTGTGCCAAGTGAAGATCCTCTTTCACCGTGAAAGAGGTGAGGTTAAGTGTCAAGTCACAAAATAGCTAGTGGTGGGTAAAGGTAAGCCCCATTTTTAGATGGTTCCTTTGGGAGGGTTAACTAATATTCAAATATTACCTCTACCATCTATGCAGGATTTTAAGCATTTAACTATCATAGTTTTGGGATTTTGCAAAGTGTTAACTCCCTCAATGGTAAAATGCAAATGCACTACCTTCTGTACTTCCAAGACACCTAAATACAATGGGTTTGACATTATGAAATAGCACCACTTGCTCCCACAATTAACTCCTCAAGATTGAGGAGTTATGCTTTTACAAAGGTTACCTAACCCTCAGCATTATTGTACACAAAAGTGGTGCTACCTAATATTTATCAGAGAATAGAATCAGACATAGGCACAACACAAGGAGCGCTTAATGTAATTTCCACCCAATATCCAGAATAGGTTATCACATTATCATCGCATAAGGGGATCTAATGCACTCACTCACTTAATATTTCTCAATGAGGGCAAATAGTTTCACATATTCAACACAAGCATGCCACCTACTGTACTTACCTTTTCCTTGTCCCTGTTTTAGATTTGCTACCCAAGGAAGTCACAAAGAATTGTTGAGTCACAAAGTACCATCTTTTACTAACCTCTACCCTAACTTTCAAGCCACTTCTCACCCTTCACTTTTAACCATATTAATTTTCCCATACCCTTACATTAAACCATTTTCATGATTATATTGGTTTTATAGATATTATTTTCCAATGCATCTATTTTAGTGTTTTGAGTGAATTTCTATGATTAAATATTGAAAAATAATATGTTTACACTTATATATGAAAGTGGGATGAGTTTCATGATGTTTACAGTAGAGTTTGAAGGTTCCAAACCAAGTCAAGTTTGACCATCAATCCTCAAATTCGAATCCTCTTCACCCCCTCAAAGATTTGATGAAGATTTGGAGATTTACTCAAGCATCTTGGATGGAGATTAATCATAAAATAGAGATTTTTGAGAGGATTTTTAGAGATATCACCTGATATGTGTGAGCACATGGTTGTAACTAAATGAGACATTTGTGGATCTAGGAGAGTTTTGTGGATCTAGGAGAGATTTGTGATCTAAGTTATCTTAAACTTTATATAAATAGGAGTACCTCCATTTCAAGAGGACTCTAGGAGAATTGTATCCAACTTATGATAGAACAAGAAGAAAATGCTACAATGATCTATTTGGAGTGAGCTCCATTCTCTAGTTTAGATTTAGAATGCTTTATTTATGTGTTAATTTTGTTCTTGGGAGAATTGAGCACACTCCAAATAGATCATCATAGTATCATTTTCTCTTTGTTTTAATGCTTTGAATAGGTTTATATGCTTCTATTGTTTTTATTAGAATTATTTTATGATTCATTGTTGATAGGTTATTTGAAAACATTCCGAGAAGACCTCCTGAATGGGGAGCTAGTGTTTTCATTCAAGCAACAATCAAGCCTTTTAAGTGTATTTATTTTCAATGCATGAGTGTTTACTTGATGATCTTGATTGTTGATGGGTTATTTGAAACATCTGAGAAGACCTCGAATGGGAGCTAGTGTTTTCATGCCTACAACAACTAAGCCTTTTAAGAGTATTTTTTTTCAATGTAATGAGTGTTTACTTGATGATCTTGATTGTTGATGGGTTATTTGAAACATTTCGAGAAGACCTCTCAATGGGGAGCTAGTGTTTTCATGCCTACAACAACTAAGTCTTATTAAGTGGAATGCAAGAGTTAGGATTTGATTGAATTTTCTTATATTAGCGTTAGATGCCTACTCCTGCATATATTTTGTTGGCATCATCACAAGCTTACGAGCATCCCTGGTTGACATTAAATCATTGAGAATTTATACGACATAGATTGCACTCAACAGCAATCACCGGGAATGTAGGAGGACCAAGCGAACAACTTTTTGGATAAACTGATGATGGAGAAGGCACAAAAGCAGCAGCTGACATTATGAGGAAAATTACACGCTCCTAAAAGACACATGGAAAAAAAGGAGCTGTGCAACAAAGAGAATCAAATCAGTTTGAAGCATGGTTGGATTAGTCACCAAAATTTTCATGCTTTATAGCATAGGTTGTTATCTAAGTTGTTAGAACAAATAAATGTTTAGAGATTTTCAAGGGAAGGAGGCCAGCTCATACCTCCAGTTGTTGCCTCCCTTTTTTTATAAGTAGATAAATCAAATGCTTTAGTAGGTTCAGATGGTTGAGAAAATCTCCCTTAGACTGTAATATTTTGATGAAGTGACTGTGATCTAGCTATGTACTGGACTTAAGACTTTTTGACTAATAGAAATCAGTTTCTCTTTCAACCTATTTGCTTCTGATGCTAAATGTTCATGCTTTGAATGATTCACATGAATAATTGTGGTGATGTTATGGTGGATGTTTGATCATTATATCAACATGATGTTTATCTAGCTTCCTTAGTTTCTGATATTAAGAAGATCTTGTGTTAAGAAACTTTCTTCCTTAGGATTTTGTAGACATGATGTTTACAGTAGCCCTTACATTCCTCTCATACAAGTCTTCCCTCTATTCACATTTACTCCCAAACTACTGATTGAAGTTAGCCAAGACCTTGAGTGTTGGTGCATGCTAGCCCTGTTTTCTGAGATGGAACATTATCATTTCGAGTTTTTTTCCATTTGACCCTTTAAAACACTCTTACATTCACATATAACCTGATGGGTACTGGGATTGCCTTCCATGCAATCTGAAGGTGATTCCTAGTTCTAACATTTTTGGCATCGTTACCGAGGAATGATTTGAAGACTTTTCCCTGGGATAGAACGACAATTCTTACTAGTTCTCAAGGTGCATTAGGACTTAGTATTTTGAAGATTGCATCTTTCACCTGGAAACTCCATTGATTCATCTCTGGTGCCTAAAGGCAGACATACGAGATCAAATACATAGCTACATTTGGTTCCACCTAAGGCTGACCCAGAGAAGATAATTAAGAAGGGAAAAGCTTCTCAAAAAAGTTTTTCTGCTGCTACTACAAGTGTTTTTGGCAGTTGCCTAATTCCACTCTTTATACTCTAGTTGTTGTAGCAAGTAATATTTCTTTACCTTCTGTTGAAGTATCTAATAAACTTGATTTTGAATAATTTCCTGTCGAATACTCTCCTTTTGAAACTGACTTGAAAGAAGAAAACACTGACATTCTTTCTTCTCCTGACATTGAAAAGAGTTTCATCCTTGATAGTATTGAAGATTTCCCTACCTTAGGCTTTGATACCCCTTCTTCTGTTAAAATATTTGTTGCCAAAGGAAAAGAATCTTCACCTCTTTTAACAACCTTTCCATCTTCTTCCAAGCCTCAACCTTCTGCTGTGAAAACTGAAATATCTCCATCATACTTCCCTTCTTCTCCTAATCTGCACACAGTCAAATCCCCTTCTCCTCCTTGTTCACCAAGCGCTCAAAACCAAATGGCAGTTGTTAACCCCCCTGCAAATAGGATGGATGTCATAGTGGCTACAAGATATGCCCCTCTTGTCTTACCCGAGCTAGTGAATTCTCTCCCTCCTGGAGATTATTTGAAATACATGCCCAAATTCATGGGAGAAGAAGATATAACTACTGAGGAACATCTTGTTTCTTTCTACAGGTATGTATACAATCAAAACATTGAAAATGAGGATGTATGGATGAGAGTCTTCATCCAAATCCTTTTCGGTGAGGCCAGGAAGTGGTTTAGGGGCTTGGCTCCTGGATCCATTAATGGAATTGAGGCATTAGATAATGCCTTTTTGAGGCACTGGGGAGACAAAAAAGATTTTATGTATTATATCACAGAATTTGGATCTTTAAGGAGGAAAGAGGGAGAGTTTGTCTCTGACTTTTCTAAAAGATTCAACAAAATGTATAATAAGATTCCTGATGAGATAAAACCCACCGAAACCTCTGCAAAAATTACTTATGCCAGCGCCTTTAATCCAGAGTTTTGTCTTCTACTGAGAGAAAGAATATCACCTTCCTTAGTTCATATGCAAGATGTTGCCTTGGAGGTAGAATACAACATAGTAGCATCAGATAAGATCAGGGGGGAGTCTGATAGGGATAGGAGAAAAAACAGAGTTGAAGCTTCCACTTCTGACTCCCCTACTCTCCATTCTCAAGTAGATGAGCTAACCAAATTAGTAAAATCCCTTTCTACTGAGATTGAGAAGTTAAAATTGGAAGGGAGGAAGACATATAGAAATGCTCAAAACACTGAAAATAGAGGTAACTTCAGAAGACCCAACAATGCTCCCCAGATCCTTCCTAAAGATCCTAGAAACAGAGAAAGAGATGATCAGAGGGTACAAACTCCTTTTCAAAATAATCTGGTTGTTGATGAAGAAGAAGAGGAGGTAGAAGTTGATCCTGAGATTCACTGCTTAGGTGACACATCCCCTTTCCCACACTTGACTTAGTCCTCTTATGAGTTGTCCTTGATGGATATTCAAATCAATGAATTAAGTAAAGGAGAGAAAGCAAAGGAAATTCCTTCTAGATATAATCTGAGGTCCAAAAAGAATGAGGAAACAACTTATGTTTCTGACCAACCAACCCCAAAGGAAGAATCTGCCAAAGCTGTGACAGTTGGTATCAAACAAAAAGAAAATTCTACCAAGGCTGTGACAGTGAGCAGCAAGGAAAAAGACTCTCAAAGTCCACAATTTCTGATCATAAATCCTACTCCTGAAACTAAAGAGATCTTAAATCCCTCTTCTTCCTTTAGTTTTGAGAGTGAGATCCAGAAAATTAAGATCCCTGTACCATTTTTGGAATTGATAAAAAATGAAGAATTTAAAAAATATATGACCAAAATGTTACAGCTCGAAGCCTCTCCAAGTGCCACTGATTCAATAAATCTGCAAGATGAAAAACCAGCAGTGATCTTAGGCCCTTTGATAGAAGATTGAGATGATTCATCCCCTCCCTTCTATACTTCTCTCAATATACATGATAAGGTACCGCATAATTGTCTCTTGCATTCAGGGGCATCCCACAATCTCATGCCAAAGACTGTTATGGATGAACTTGGATTGGAAGTCACAAAAACCAATCATGACTTATATTATTTTGACTCTAGGAAAGTAAAATGCATGGGGGTCATTAAAGATCTAGTTGTGACTCTATTTCAGCTGCCCATGAAAAATATACTTATGGATGTTGTGGTAGCCAACGTTCCTCCCAAGTTTGGCATGCTCTTGTCAAGGTCTTGGATAAAAATACTTGGAGGGACCTTACAGATGGATCTCTTGTATGCAACTATTCATGTGTTTTAGGGGGAGCATAGAAGACTTTACAAGGAAGCCCAACTAGCTTACATTATTAGTGATGAAGCAAACCCCGCCAATCATCCTGTTTTTTCTCTTGATATCGATTTGGGGTCCAGCATTTTGCATCTCACGGATGCTCCTGAAACTCCTCTTGAAATTAGAAAGTAGTCTATTACCTTATGTGAAGAGCCTCCTCTAGCCACTTCTGTTTGGAAGATGTTCTTTGATGGAGCTTTTTCTAAGGAAGGTGTTGGTGTGGGAGTGGTCTTTGTCTCACCAACTCAGGAGACCATATCTTTGTCATACAAACTAGATTTTGAAACTACCAATAATGTGGTAGAGTATGAAGCCCTTGTCTTGGGCTTGAGAGCTGCAAAAGATATGGGGATTAAAAATATGTCAGTATTTGGAGATGTTGAATTGATAGTCCATCAAACGAAAAATATTTGTCAAACTAAGCACCCTAGGCTTAGATCTTATAGGAATGAAGTATGGGACCTAGTGGGGAATTTTTTCTCTGAATTTGACATCTCATTTATTCCATGAGAAGAGAATTTTTTGGTTGATTCTTTGGTTGTATTAGCAAGCAATTTTAGGGGACCTATACCACCTAAACTCAAATATGATGTAGAAGTCAAATATAGGCCTTTTATACCGGACAATGTCAAATATTGGAAGGTGTTTGAA
>SNQJ01S0181185.1:1662-14404 GCA_010110895.2 Picea sitchensis
TATCTTTTACATGCATATACAGAACAGTACCGGTTAGTACCACGTAGCACAGAGTAGTGCAAACGCGTGCAGAACAGAGTAGAGTACAGTAGCTTCTTTCAGCAAGATTCTTTTAACAGTTCAGGGACTAGTTTGGCATTCTTTAAACCCCCTCTTCAGCCCTGCATTTCCTGTGTTGGTTCCTCTAAGTCTACCTTCCCGGGTTGACAATTAAATGTTGATTTACATGGTATATCTGCAGCTCGACAAATCCTACCAAAGAAACATTCCTTGCAAAGATAAGAGTCTCGAAATCTATCAAGATCCTACTAACCAAATGATGCTTGGGCCATAAGGGATTGTCAAATTTTATTTGCTAGCTAAGTCATTTCAGAATTTGCATGTGACATAGCACTAGAATTCAATTGTCAAATTGTTATATTTCATAGTCATGCATCATGTCTGAGGGCTAGAGCCACCACAAAGGAAACATACAAATAATATTTGTCTTATGTACAAGATATAGTACTATCCATTTTGAGGTTTGGCATAGAGATTTTTCTTATAGACTACACTACATTGCACCATATAAGCATTACATCAGCCCTGCACTCCTTTCAAACCATGTAACATCATTCAAAGACACATGCATGACCTACAAGCCCCATTCACATGTCATTATTTCCTATGTATATTCCTAATACAATGCATTCTAGTTGTTTCTTTAAAATTTGTTTGAGATGCATGTCCTCACATCTAGTACTGCAAGGGCATGCAATAACATAAAAAAATAAGAACTTGATAAATTGCACAAGATTCATTAGCTATGCCATGTCTTTTTTTCTTTTCTTTCATATAACTACTTTTTTGCTCCATAAAGAATATTAGTACAAAATCATTATTTAAATACAAAACTCCATCAAACGTCTTCTTCTTGCCACCAAACTCTTGGGCCAAAGTCCCATGTTTTCGAACAGTTTCGACGAAGATGCTATAACGATGAATAACATCATGTTCATTGAAACTTCATTGCTACAATACTATGAAAACAATGATGACATTTACGATGATGATATTTATTGATCATTCAAAGTATATTGCTCATTCATGAGGCCAAAAGCATATCAGCTCATGCATATTTAGACCTTTTTGCAACACTAATTGAATTAAGGTAGCTTATTTTAACTATGTATTTCTCCACAAAAAAGAGAGAGAGTTAACCTATGGTAGTCAATTTTCTTTTAAAAGAGATTAATAATAGTTTATACTTGCATTTTTAACGACCCAATTCTTCAGTTATGGGGGTTCATAACCATATAGCACTTTAAATTGGGTAATTTTGGAGGTAGAGTAATACATAATATCATACCAATAGTTCGTTAGATGCAACCACCTCATCCATTTCCTTTTTTTATCCCATGTGTACATTTGAAGATATCCCCTCCTTCAAGAACTTATAAACTACCATTTTTTAATGGTGATATACACTAGGCTTGTTGTTTGATTGTCAAATTGTTTGTGCGAGTCATGTTTGAGTCTAGAAACCCTCCCATGACATAAATGCATGCATCTAGTCTAACCATGTCAATGCATGATTAATCGCACAAGCTTAAAGGTATTTTGTGTCTTTGTTTTTTTATCTCATCTAAGTACTCTTTTCATCCATAAAGAATATTAGTACAAAATCAATATTTAAATAAAAGATCTCATATATCTCCTTCTTCTTGCCACAACCAAAATCATAGGACCAATTGGCATGGTGTTGGTTTTGAACGACACAAACGATGAATATAAAGAGTGGGTGTGTGAGTGATCTCTGAGTCTCTAAACCCTCCCATATCGTCAAGGGCATGTGAACAATATATCCATGTTAAATCTTGATGCATACAAAAACATTTTGAAAAAATTTAAACGTTGGCCCCATTCACAGGTCATTGTTTCCCATCATGTACATTATCCTTAGTATATTGTCTTTTAATAAATTTTTCCTTTAAAATTCGATTGAGAAAATTAAAATGAAATGAGGAAGAGATGGGTTGATATATAGAGTGGGTGTGTGAGTAATATTTGAGTCTGGAAACCCTTCCATATCATCAAGACATGTGAACAGTCTATCCATGTCAAATTTCAGTGCATATGGAAACATTTTGAAAAACTTTCAACGTTGGAAACATTCACAGGTTATTGTTTCCCATCATGTACTCTATCCCTAGTACAATGTCGTTTAGTTGTTTCCTTTCAAATACAATCAATACGCATGACGCACCCACATCTAGTACTTCAATGGAATGTAATAATGTCGATAAAGAAGTACTTGATTAATCACACAAGCTTCAATATCAATGATTTATTGTCTTTGTTTTTTTTTCTCATCTAAGTATTATTTTTCTCCATAAATAATATTAGTACAAAATCATTATTTAAGTACTAAGTGTCATATATTTCCTTCTTCTCGCCACGACAAAATCATGGGCCTAATTCGCATCATGTTGGTTTTGAACGACACAGACTATGAATATAAAGAGTGGGTGTGTGAGTGAACTTTGAGTCTGGAAACCATCCCATATCGTCAAGGAATAAAAGCAGTGTATCCATGTCAAATTTCGGTGCATACAAAAACATTTTGAAAAAATTTCAAAGTTGGCCTCATTTAGAGGTCATTGTTCCCCATCATGTACTTTATCCCTAGTACAATGTTGTTTAATGGTTGTTTCCTTTAAAATTTGATAGAAAAAATTAAATCAAAATGAGGACTATATGGATGGATATATAGAGTGGGTGTGTGAGTAATAATTTAGTATGCAAACCCTTCCATATTGTCAAGGCATGTGAACAATCTATCCATGTGTGATTTCAGTGCATACATAAACATTTTGAAAGAATTTCAACGTTGACCCTTTTCACATGTTGTTGTTGCGCATTATGTACTGATCTAGCCCTAGTACACTTTATTTTAGTTGTTTCCTTTAAAATACGAATGAGATGCGCATCCCCGCATCTAGTACTGCAAGGACATGCAATAACGTTGATAAAGAAGTACTTGATTAATCGCACAATCTAGAAGTTATTTTATGTCTGTTTTTTTCTCTCATCTAAAAAATATTTTACGCCATAAATAATATTAGTACGAAATCATTATTGAAATATGAAATCTCATCTATCTCCTTCTTCTCACCATGACCAAAATCATGGGCCTAATTGGCATGATGTTGTCTTTGAACAACACAGATGATGAATATAAAGAGTGGGTGTGTGAGTTAGCTTTGAGTCTGGAAACCCTCCCATATCATCAAGGCATACAAACAATCTATCCATGTAAAATATCGGTGCATACAAAAACAGTTTGAAAACATTTCAACATTGGCCCCATTCACAGATCATTGTTTCCCATCATGTAATCTAGCCCTAGTGCAATGTCTTTTAATAGTTGTTTCCTTTAAAATTCGACCAAGAAAATTAAAACGAAACAAGAATGAGATGGGTCGATATATATAGTGGGTGTGTGAGTAATATTTGAGTCTGGAACCCCTTCCATATCTTCAAGGAAAGTGAATAGTCTATCCATGTCAAATTTCAGTGCGTACATAAATATTTTGAAAGAATTTCAACGTTGGCCCCATTCACTGGTTATTTTTTCCCATCATGTACTCTATCCCCAATACAATGTATTTTAGTTTCTTCCTTTAAAATATGATCAAGATGCATGATGTCTCCACATCTAGTACTGCAAGGTAATACAATAATGTCGATAACAAAGTACGTGATTAATCATACCAGATTCAATATCAGTTATTTATTGTCCTTTTTTTTTGCTCTCATCTAAGTACTATTTTTCTCCATAAATAATATTAGTACAAAATCATTATTTAAATAGGAAATCTCATCTATCGCCTTCTTCTTTCCACGACCAAAATCATGAGCCTAATTGGCATGATGTTGGTTTTGAATGACATAGGTGATGAATATAGAGAGTGGGTGTGTGAGTGATATTTGAGTCTAGAAATCCTCCCATATTGTCAAGGCATACAAACAATCTATCCATTTCATATTTTCATGCATACAAAAACATTTTGAAAAAATTTCAACGTTGGTCCCATTCATAGGTCACTTTTTCCCATCATGTACTCTAGTACAATGTCTTTTAATAGTTGTTTCCTATAAAATTTGATCAAGAAAATCAAAATGAAACGAGGATGAATTGGTTCAATGTATAGAGTGTATGTGTGAGTAATATTTGAGTCTAGAAACCCTTCCATATCGTCAAGGCATGCGAACAGTCTTTCCATGTCAAATTTGAGTGCATACCGAAATATTTTGAAAGAATTTCAACGTTGGCCCCATTCACGGGTTATTGTTTCCCATCATGTATTGATCTAGCCCTAGTACAATGTATTTTACTTATTTCCTTTAAAATACAATTGATATGCACATCCCCGCATCTACTAGTACTATAAGGGCATGCAATAACCTTGATAAAGTAGTACTTGATTAATCACACAAGATTCAAGTTATTTTATGTATTTTTTTTTCTCTCATCTAAGTACTCTTTTGTTCCATAAATAATATTAGTAAAAAATCATTATTTACATATAAAATCTCATCTATCGCCTTCTTCTCACCACGACCAAAATCATGGACCTAATTGGCATGATGTTAGTTTTGGATGACACATACGATGAATATAAAGAGTGGGTGTGTGAGTGAAATTTGAATTTGGAAACCCTCCCATATCGTCAACGTATACAAATAGTCTATCCATGTTAAATATTGGTGCATACAGAAGCATTTAAAAAAAAATTCAACATTGGCCCCATTCACAGGTCATTGTTTCCCATCATGTACTCTAGCCCTAGTACAATGTCTTTTAATAGTTGTTTCCTTCAAAATTCGATCGAAAAATTAAAAATGATTGAGGACGCGATGGGTCTATATATAGAGTGGGTGTTTGAGTAATATTTGAGTTTGGAAACCCTTCGATATCTGCAAGGCACGCAAAAATTCTATCAATGTCAAATTTCAATGTATACAAATTTTTTTTGAAGGAATTTCAACGTTGGCCCCATTCACAGGTTGTTGTTTCCCATCAGATAATGATCTATCCCTAGTACAATCTCTTTTGGTTTTTTCCTTTAAAATACAACTAAGATGTACATCCCCACATCTACTAGTACTGCAAGGACATGCAATAACGTTAATAAAGAAGTATTTGATTAATCAAACGAGCTTCAAGTTATTTTATGTCTTTGTTGTTTTCTCTCATAAAAAACTCTTTTGATACATACATAATATAATTAATTCAAAATCATTATTTAAAATCAAATCTCATCTATTTTCTTCTTCTCGCCATGACCAAAATCATGGGCCTAATTGGCATGATGTTGGTTTTGAACGAAACAGACGATGAATATAAAGAGTGGGTTTGTGAGTGATATTTGAGTCTGGAAACCCTCCCATATTGTCAAGGCATAAAAAAAGTCTATCCATGTAAGATTTTGGAGAATACAAAAACATTCTGAAAAAAAATCAATGTTGGCTCCATTCACAGGTCATTGTTTCCCATCATGTACTCTAGCCCTAGTACAATGTATTTTAATAGTTGTTTCCTTTAAAATTTGATCGAGAAAATTGAAACGAAATGAGGACAATATGGGTCGATATATAGAGTGGTTGTGTGAGTAATATTGGAGTCTGGAAACCCTTCCATATCGTCAATGAATGCAAACAATATATCCATGTCAAATTTCAGTGCATACATAAACATTTTGAAAGAATTTCAATGTTGGCCCCATTCAAAGGTTACTTTTTCCCATAATGTACTAATCTAGCCCTCGTACAATTTATTTTAGTTGTTTCCTTAAAATATGAACGATATGCACATACCTACATCTACTAGTACTGCAAGGGCATGGAATAATGTTGATAAAGAAGTACTTGATTAATCGCACAAGCTTCAAGTTATTTTATGTCTTTGTTTTTTTCTCTCATCTAAATACACTTTCTCTCCATAAATAATATAATTAGTACAACATAATTATCTAAATAAAAAATAGCATCTATCTCCTTCTTCTCGCCATGACCAAAATCATGGGAATACTTGGCATGATGTTGGTTTTGAATGATATAGAAGATCAATACAAAGAGTGGGTGTGTGAGTGATATTTGAATATGGAAACCCTCCAATATCGTCAAGGCATACAAACCGTCTATCCATGTCAGATTTCGGTGCATACAAAAACATTTTGAAAAAAATTCAACGTTGGCCCCATTCACATGTCATTGTTGGCCATCATGTACTCTAGCCCTTCTACAATGTCTTTTAATATCTTGTTCCTTTAAAATTCGATCGATAAAATTAAAATGAAATGAGGAGGATATGGGTCGATATATAGAGTGGGTGTGTGAGTAATATTTGAGTTTGGAAACCCTTCCATGTCGTCAAGGCATGTGAACAATATATCCATGTCAAATTTCAGTGCATATAGAAACATTTTGAAATAATTTCACCATTGGCCCCATTCATAGGTTATTGTTTCCCATCATGTACTCTATCCCTAGTACAATGTATTTTAGTCGTTTCCTTTAAAATACAATCAATATGCATGACGTACTCGCAACTAGTACTACAAGGGAATGGAATATTATCCATAAAGAAGTACTTGATTAATTGCACAAGCTTCAATATAAGTTATTTCTTGTCTTTTTTTTTTCTCTCATGTAAGTACTCTTTTTCTCCATAAATAATATTAGTACAAAATCATTATGTAAATACAAAATCTCATGGGTCGACATATAGACTGGGTCTGTGAGTGATCTTTGAGTATAAAGATGAATGAATGGACTTCTCTTGGATTCGAGAATAATTTATTGTCTACTAAATAAGGCCAACCACGTGAAGGTGGAAGCTCATATGGCCCCTCCCCCA
This sequence comes from Picea sitchensis, assembly GCA_010110895.2. Taxonomy (NCBI): domain Eukaryota; kingdom Viridiplantae; phylum Streptophyta; class Pinopsida; order Pinales; family Pinaceae; genus Picea; species Picea sitchensis. Next base: position 8,564 of record SNQJ01S0181185.1, read on the forward strand.
CCTCACACCAATCTCAATTTCTCAATACTCAATCTATAAAATAGAAAATAAACAAAAGCAACATAGTAATCATGCATAGAAACTACCAAAACAAAAACAAAATAAAACTTAAAAACATGTAATTAACCCACATAAAAAATTATTTAAAGAGAATATTTTATACAAATTAAAATATATAGTTACGTACCTCATCCAACACAACATTTGTATAATCCTTGTTATTTATTTCTTCTTGATCATCCAACTCGACATTTGTATTAGCATCCGGTTCAGAAATAATGTTGAAATCATTGATGATATCATCATCATCATCAATGTCATTTCCAATCATACCTTCATCAATATCATCATCAAGAATTGGCGCATTGTCTCCTACGCCTGGTTCATCTTATCCATCTTCTTCATATTTCGACCCATATTCTTCCTTCTCTAGCTCTACATCATCTTGGTCTCCAATATCGTATTCTTCATCTACAATATACTTTACTGGCCTTCCTCTTGGATAATATCTAACAACAAATGACCAATCCCTCTTACCTCGAACCTTTGAGTAAAATACTTGTTCACATTGACTTGGAAAAACATAACAGTCATTTTCTTTTTCAAAAAATGTTGTTTTAATCATCGGAAATCCATTGGGTTGAATAACAATTATTTCCTCATCATGTTCATGCAATCGTAACCTATACCATTTGACATCAATCAAAACTAATTTGAAGGAATAAAAGGCACACTCAATTATATCATTCAAAAACCCATAGTATCTATTTTCATATTCTCGAGGACGTCTATCACTCATAGAGGAAACATTAGTGACCTGGAATACTGCAGTTATCCCACTATCACAAGTAATATTGGTTTCATCCAACTGTTTGATGCGAAATTTATGACCATTGCACCACATAGTCTTGTGGTGTTTCAACTGCAATATGCTAGACATGTAAAAGATGCATTGTCAATTAATAATAAAAAAATTTATATCACTTTGAAAGAATAATATGAAAAAAACACACCTACAGTCACATTAATATAATATAAAATAACTATATAAAATGGGTAAATTTTCTTGCCTTTCCATCTTTCAAACAATATGCCAAATCTATTTCCTTCTGCGTAACATCAAAATATCTATTACGATGAGCTTCTCTAACCAATTTAGACAGTTCTTTCTATGATAACCTACCTCCATGATGTTGTTTTCATCTATCAATCCATACCTTCATCCAACAAAGATTGGTTGCAATGTATAAATGTAGTGCATCCCAATCTTGAGCAATTGACCGATCAAAAAATCACAACTCAACAATACTAAATATCAGTTATAACCATGGTAAATATTAATAAATGATGAAAGAATAAATATTAAATGAGTATGATCATATACACACACAAAAAAAATTATATTTATTACAAATATTCACAATTTAAATATTACCTCTCACTTTTTTCACTCTACCTTTCCCAAACAACTGCTCCCCTTTAAAAAATTTAATGGTGCTCACATCCCAAATGCAATCCACTGCATGCATAACTTGCACTGCTAATTTAGGGAGATACTTACTAATATACACTATGGATTCATATACCATATATTCCTCCACCATAGAACCCTCAGGACGTTCTCTTTGTCTAACCAAAGCCTTCTATTATTTCAAGTGCCTATCCACCATCCACATTGACCTTGTGTGTATGGGTCCACACATTTCAATCTCCTCAACTTGGTGTATGCGAAAGTGTTATTGTGCATTGAAAAATGATGGATGTAGATACTTCTGCATTTCACACATTAGCTGGGGAATTTCTCTCTTCCAATACTTTATATAGTCTTCATGGATTTATTTCAATGAAAACCATCTACAGATCATGACTCAAGAAAATAACATGCTTCAACAAAACATAATACATATTACATTACAAGTAAAACACATGTCATTCAGTACAACCAAAAATTGATTTTTTTTCACATATATTGCAACTACTTACCTCATGTATTTTCTAAGATCATATATAACTTGTTTGATGTTGTTGTCAAATTTGTTTGGGAGAGTTAGAGGTAGAACATACTGTAACAATAAAAATGAATCATTACTTGTTTCAAAACTAGACAAAAAAAAGAAATCTCAAAAAATGTATACGACCAATATATAAATATGAATACTAAAATTATTAATTACCTTAATGAAGGTATGCCAATCATGTGTTTTTACCCCACAAAATTCACCTTTCTTCATTAAGATATTCTTTATGTTTGAACAAAAATCTGTGGAAAATTTAATTCTTTGAGTGACCTCTTTCACATAATTTCTTTGCTACTATGTTAATAACCATGGAATGTTATTTTGGTATCCATCGTTATTTGATTGGATCACACTTTGCGTTGCATGATTGGCTTCATGAATGTCATTACAAATTTTGACAATTTTTTATATATCCCTCTTGCCATCTATGATTCTCGATAATGTTTCTGTTACATTATTCCCGATATGAATTGTATCAAACAAATGAACTATTTTTATCTCCTCATACTAAGACAACCTCATGAATTGAGTGGGATAAAATTTCATTCCTCATGGAAGCCCATTATTACTACCTTCACGATGACAACATTGATGAAGCATAAAGAAAATTAGAAAACTATTTATCAAATGTGGTAAAACAAATTGAATAATTAAAATAAAATTTGTGATGGCCCCATTGTTACAACTCCAAGTGAAGCCGAAGGTGCAATTTTTTTTTATTTTCTTTGGGCTTCTAGGAAAGATGGAAATGAATACACAGTTAATTGCACCTAGACGATGAACACATGCCCACCGATCAGGCGACCAACAACTAAGACTCTTCACACTAGCACAAGAGCAACATGGTGCAACATGTAGAAATCAAGGACAGACAGAAACAACTACCCATCTCGACACAATGGACTCAACTGCCAGATAACTAGAACCTCGATGGTGCACAACCATACACAAGAAGGCGTACAACTCAAGCAATAACAACAACTTACAATGATCAACATTACTCACACAGGAAGCACAAACTCCGATCAAGTTATCATTCGCCTCTATCCAATAGGGCGCTCCATGATCCCCTCATCCGGGATCATGACGTCCCCAGGCGACAGGTGCGATGATCGCCCTGGAGAAACAAAATCCTATCTAGACCAACGACTCAAGAAAACCAATGCACTAGGATATCGAATGCATTGTTGAATCACAAGACATCTAACCCAAGCCCCAATCAACGTGCGCTGAAACATGGCGAAAATAACATTCCTAAACTATCCAACCACGAAGTTGAGCTTTCTTGAACCGGGACCACCAAACGATAGGATTTGATGCCTATGCAATCTTTTACAATAATGCTATGAGATCCATTTTTAATTCTTACATCCCTTATAGAGAAAATGCTAAAATATGAACATAACAATTTACATAATTAGGTATGTAAAAAGCTTGGTAAATTACACTTTTACTGAAAGTTTTATTACATGCAAACTAAGATTTCTCCTTCAGTCTGATACCCAATTAGTTGACATTCAATGCCCATGTTGACCTTAGAGAGTTCAGTACTAACATATAAAGGTGATGTCTATGAAGGTTGAAATTATTTTAACAATAACATTTGACTTTACAATTCTTAGCTTCATTGCCAGGTAGGATATTTGGACTTTGCTACAATTTGTATTTCCTACCAAGAAAATAACTTCTAAAGATTGGAACATTTTCCAATTATTACAATGGTCCGTCACCATTTGGTAATCCTTGGCCGAATGCAATGATTCTGGCTATTTCATAGCCTATAGCTATGTTGTATTCCTACAAGAATTTTAGCTTGCGTCTTGTAGATTCAACGACCATATCAGGGCATTAAAACGCCAATCTTAAAGGATTAAAATGTATGTTAAATAAGCATATAAAAATGCATAATTAAAAGGATTATATGGAGTAAGAAGCATATTAAATTCGCTAACTATTTTCATCCTTAAAAAACACTTAAATGCAGACATGCTCGTATTAAAAAAATGCAGCCATGAAGGCGGTGTGAGTTCGCCCAGAGGTCGTGGGGTAACCCTGTGTGATTCACTAAGGAATTGTGGTGGAAAACAGTTTAGAGAGCCACAAAATCGTGGTGTGAAGGTTGTGCGTGTGCCACGAAGATGGTGGTGTGAAGCTGATGTAAAAATTGTTGTCCACCCAATATATATACCGAAAATAACAGTGAAATAGAGAACGAAATTAGTTGTGAAATAGAGCACGAGAGTAGCTGTGAAATAGAGGGGTGAAATTGACATCTTTAATGTAAAAAACAAGGGTAATTTCGCTGTAAATCTAGGTGCAGTAAAGATTAAACTCGTTGTCTAAGAACATAACCATCTTGAAATCCAGAATCATCAACATCGCTATAAACAAAAAATTTCTATCATGAAAAAATACAGGGATAATGCCCCTATTGGATCGATATCATTAAATATCACCAGGAATACATCGCATGTAAAGTTCACGGTAGCATATATTCACTATCTATGGTTAATACGTATTGTTGTTCAGAATTTGTGATGAGGTTGTCTAGATATATACCATGCTATCACTAGCAATGGATTCACTATCGTGCAGAGCAGAAGAGAATAATCCATTGTCCAACACAGAGAAACATAAGGGTAATGAAATGTAGTCCGAGGTGGTCAACGTAGAGATAAAGGATGCAAGTATCACTGTAAAATCTAGTGGGAGTATAGGTAAAACGCAGGTGTAAAAACATAAGGTAAACTCGCAGAGAAAAACATTAAACGCAGGTTTAGATCGTTACCAGGAAGGGCATTAAAATGCAAAGTTCATTTCATCAACGTAGAAGGTAAAAGAGTATCATGAAAGGAAGGGATAAACAATCATAGAAGTATTCATTCGTAAGGGTGCAATACCACCAGTCAACCAGGAACAATCGGAAGGGGTAGACGATAGATAGGTTCATCCTTTGCTTTATCATCCTCGCATAAAAAAGAAAGGCATTGAGATCCATAGGTATTTTATTTCTAAGGCAATGATCGTAGATCAGGTTCCTAACTGACTGCTCAGACAAGGACTGGTGATCTAGGGACGAAGGATAAACAACCACGAAGGTCACAATCAACACAGCAAGGTGGTCAAGACATGCGAGAAAACGAATGCTATGGGAGTCAACAATCGTCGAGCTAGGTTAAGAAAAGTTCAGTCATCAATCTAAACATTCAATCTACTTACCTAATCAACATGCAGATCCAAGCATAAAACCTACAACATCTACTATACAAAATGAAAAGAGAGTATCATTCCCTGTTTGTCCACTCTGAGTGGCATCCGCGCGCTTCGTACATCTCCCACTCGTTGACCGTCGAGACTTCACCAGTACCTCCCAACCAATGCTAGGGGTACTCTTCTTCCCCCTTAGCCCCCCGAGCTGCAAAGGGGCCATGCACACACTATCCAGAGATTTCGACTAGATCCCATCTCGGCTCACAAGACCGAGCTACCACTCCTCACCGAGATGGGTATCCCAACTCCCACAAGTTAAATCAATCAAGTAGATATTTATCCAGCATAACGCTACGCAAACAGAAGGTTCCCTTCATCCTTCTCCTTCCTTCATTATATAGAGTTTTGAACTTCCTTTCTTTCCTAAAATCTCATTTCATTAAAGTTTTAAAAATAAATTCCTAAAAATTCCTCTCCGTACAAGTGTCCCCCATCCCCTACATTCCTCCTTAATTTAATTTCTTTAATTAATTAAATATCTCTAATTCCCTCACCCACCTAGAGTTACTCCTAGAATCACTCCTAGGTGTCCCCAAATTCTCTTACAGGTTTT
>SNQJ01S0181188.1:0-19302 GCA_010110895.2 Picea sitchensis
GGAAGTTTTCTTCCAAGTTGGTAGGTTATTCTCCATTGACAAGTGATCAGGTCCTACATCCATCTTACCTAGTTTGACTATCACTTCGAAATCAAATTCTTGGAATAACAATAGCCATCTACAGATCCTCCCCTCCAACACTGAATTTTTGACTAGATATTTGAGGGCAGAATGGTTTGTGAACATTTTAAAGTGTTTCCCCAATAAGTAGTTATTGAACTTTTGAAGTACATATACCATGGATAGGCCTTCTCTTTCTGTGGTATTATAATTTTGCTCTGATTCTGACAATTTTCTACTTATAAAGGCTATAGGGTGGTCTAATTCCCCTACTCCTGGTTGTGCCAGAATTGCTCCAAGTGTTATGGTTGATGCATCTACATGCACATGAAATGTATTTTCCCAATCTGAGAATACTAGGATAGGTGTTGTGACCATATTTTCTTTTAAGGTGTCTAATCCTTGTTGAAAGTTCTCATTCTACTGAAATCTAATAGCCTTCTTTAACAATTTTTCCATTGGCGTAGTAATCTGCGAATACCCCTTTATAAACTTCATGTAATAGCGTGTATGTCCTAGTGTTTCTCTCAACTGGCACACTAACTTTGGTAGTGGTAAATTGGAAATGAATGCAATATTAGCAAGATCTACTAGTAAGCCTTGTTTACACACTATATGTCCCAACAATATTCCAAAAGGTGTCCCAAATATGCATTTCTTGATGTTTAATGAACTTTGACATTGCTTACATCATTCCAACATTAGTATTAAAAATTCTACATGATCTTTTAACAGACTATATATAGTCCAATCATCAATAAGTAGTTATTGAACTTTTGAAGTACATATACCATGGATAGGCCTTCTCTTCTATGGTGTTATAATTTGTCGATCACAATTTTCTACTTATAAAGGCTATAGGGTGGTCTAATTCCCCTACTCCTAGTTGTGCTGTGAACTGTTCAAGTGTTATGGTTGATGCATACACATGAAATATGTTTTCCCAATCCAAGAATACTAGGATAGGTGCAATCATATTCTAGTGTCTAATCCTTGTTGAGTTCTCATTCTAACGAAATCTAATACTTCTCCTTTTAACAATTTTTCCATTACGAGTAACTGCTTAATACCCCCTTTAAAACCCCCATTGTATGTCCTAGTGTTTCTCCCCAATTGGCACACTAACTTTGGTAGTGGTAAATTGGAAATGAATGCAATATTAGCAAGATCTACCAGGTAAGCCTTGTTTACACACTATATGTCCCAACAATATTCCAAAGGTGTCCCAAATATGCATTTCTTGGATGTTTAATGAACTTTGACATCGCTACATCATTCCAACATTAGTACAAAAAATTCTACATGATCTTTTAACAACAGCATTTCATTATATACTATCCAATCATCCATGTATACTTCTAGAAACTGATGGATGTATTCTTTAAAAGCAACTATGACTACTTGTGAAAATATGGCTGGTGCATTATTCAACCTAAATGGTATTTACTGTGTATTGGTAGGATCCCATTATGTATAAAAAGTAGTTATACTCCCATCCTTTTGGAGCTATTTTGATCTTATGGTAACTCGAGAATCCATCTCAGAATGAATATGCTTCTTGGCATCTCACATTCTCTAAGACTTCATCTATAAAAAGGGTAGGGAAAGGGTCATGTAAGAGAGCATCATTAAGTTTCCTCAGACATACATAGATCCTTATCCCCCTTGTTTATTTTCTTAGACTACCATAGGAATTATCCATTTAGATCCCTCTACTAGTCTTCTATGATACCAGCATCCAACAACATTCTATCAATTTTTGGCTTATATACTAGGTTCAGTCTATAAGGTCTTTGCCTAATAGGTCTTGCCTCAGGTTGAAGTATATTCATCTATCCTATCTCTCATGCCATGCCTTTCATCTCTGTAAAATTCGTTGGGAACAAGTCACATTATTCAAGGCAAGAATCCTCATATTATTTCTACTGCTTTTATCCTAGTAGTCTCCAATACTTGACATTTTAGTATTGTCAATTGTCCTAATGTTGAATTTATTAACTTTGATTGGTGCAACAAATACTTATAACTCTATAGATGGACCTTCCACCTCTCTTTCTCCTTCAATTCTTGTAATCTGAATATTGCATGGATCATATTCATCTAGTTCTTCCTCTTCAACATGATAGCATAACAATATTTCTTTGATTGTCTGTCTATTCTTGTTTTTTATACTGTCATGATTTCAACCTCTGGTTCATTAGTAAATATCATTCCATGTATCAACTTCAGTGATGAATACATGCTAGTTCTCATGTTTGAATGAGAATACACAAGAAAGTTCTAACGCATTTCTATCTCTATAGTACCTTCAAGATCTCCTGCTCCTGCCATACTAGTTCTCTCCGATTCCTTCCAATGTATTGATGAAGTGATATGCCATTCTTCCTCGTGGTGTCATCCTCTATCAGGTTCTCGCAATTCTCAAGTGTTCTACTGGTGTCTCTCCCATCATTCTCGTGATTTTATTTCTCCTGCTCTACACCAAATCTAATGCACACAATCGCTACATTGGTATCGGGTTGTCCTTAATTGTTTGTTTTGCATTGTAAGGCCTTATATTCCAGGGCCCCAATAAAATAATAAATATATCCTAAACTCCTAACAAATAACTACAATTTAGTTCATGGTTTTTTTCATGATTTTCTTTATACCAAGAATAAACTATAAATAGACATAATAACAACAAAAACATATCAACAATAACAATATAATAACAACAGATCAACTAGTAAAATACATACCTCGACTTGCAGGCTGGTTGATTTAGCCCTTGTTCACTTGTTCTTGTTTTTGTTCTTTCCCAAAATACCCAAACTAAATATTTACCTCCTAGCCAACTAGGAACAACCTCTTTGAATCCCTAGCTCTAGGAATCCTTGCAGCTTCCTGGCCCCCCATCCCAGTTCCCAGAAACAACAATGTCCTTGTAAAATTTCCCTAAAACAATCTTTGTCCTCCACTTCTCCCTTCTTCCCCTCTTCTAATTTCCTTGCCTTCTTCTTCCAAAAATTTTCCCCCAAAATAAAGACCCCTTTAAGTCCCTCTCCCTCTCCTTATCCCCCTTGAATCCATTTCCCATTAAATTCCCAACCTTATCCACTCATTAATTCCCTCATCTGCCATAATATAATAAAATAGTAAAGATTCATTGTATTTAATTTAATAATTAATTAAATTTAACTTATCAACTATGATCAATAAAATCAATTGGGTTGTTACATACACTCACACTTCAAGAAACTTCATCCCAAAGTTAGAGGAATTACACACAAGGGTAATGATACATGATTCATACACCATATCAGATACAACGACGCTATCAATTTTATTCACACATACATATTACCTTGTGTACATTTGTAGCTAGCATATACATGACTCTCACATGTACTAATGACAATAAATATCACACATACAATAATTCTCATGTGCCTCCAATCCAATCAACAACCATTCACGTATAGGATAGTAAACCATTTAAATTTTTTGTAAAATACATCAATTATAATAATTTAGCACAAGCAACATTCACTTAGATAATTGTAGTTTAGTTAAGCAAATATAAATATACATATATACATATTTTTCACAAAGAGGAAATCAAGAAAATGACAATGAGGCATGGTGAGCTCCACACACTCTCAACTACTTCTAGTCATCCTTCCTCCCTAACCTACTTCCATCTTCCATCCCTATCCTTCCTTCAGACTATCTTGGAGAATCAACCATATTGACCTAACTCCATATATAAACTGTAAGAGGAAGTGTCAACTCTCTTGACTAAGCTTCCTAGTAGGAAACTAGAACTCATCATCACACATCTAAGGGAGTGTGAACTAACACCGGCCTCCCATGACTCCAAGTTTCAGAGGATATATGGTGGGAAATGCCTCCACCCCTCCTAATAGAACTGTGGTCAACACCCTACCATGGACTATACAATGGAACTGTGTTGGGTTTGAATTTTGTCATTGTATATTCATTTTCAGGCGCCCCTCACTACCTGAAAACTTGCACTTGTCCACACATATCATAGAAATGCATTTGAAATCCAACATACTCTCACATACAAATATTCATACCATATTGTTTCTGTAGATGCTCAAATTTACATCATCCTTTATTAGTATTATCGCTTGGTTATTTCCATATCACATTGATTCCGCCTCAGATTAATCTATAACACAAACTCATATATATCTATGGATTATCATTATGTAAATGCATTTAATCATATCCCCAATTCGTATCCACGTATAAACAACTTTAAATGTCAAAAATTTCAAGCTAGTAAATAGATTGCATAATATCCACTATAATTCAAATAACGATAAACATTCATAGAATTGACATTCACATAGGTTCATATATCTTAAAATTTCAAGTGTATCATTAATAATTTCATTGTTAATAGAAAATAAAAGGTGATTAGCCCTTAAGTAATTCTAGCTATCTAAGTCAAAAGGTGGCATTACATACACTCAAACCTTCCGGAAACATATTCCTGAGGTGGTAAAAAAAGTGAAGGATGATCTTGTCGTAAGGTATTTGCATCCTCCCAAGTAGCATATCTTAGGCTATACTTGTCCCAATGGACCTTAACTTGTTCTAACATTCGATTCCTGAGTTGTTAGACCCTACAGTCCAATACATGTAACGGTTCGACCATGAGGGTTCTCGTGATCCCATACCTACAATTCCTTCCAATTCGGTTTATGAGATTCATCACAACATAATGACGTGAGAACAAATACATGAAACACATATTTATGCAAGTACAAGTACGAAACGATAGGAAATGGGTCCAATTCTCTCTCTTGGATTTTGAATGGTCCTATACATTGAGGTGACAACTTTGTCCCTTCCCAACCAAATGGTACTCTTATTAGGTCTCGATACTAATGAAAACTTGATCTCCCACATTATAACTTCGGTCCATCCTATGTGCATCAACATAATTTTATGTCTATCCTGCCTTTAGTCATTGCCCAATATGAATCAATTGCTCTCCATCTCTTGAATCAATTTCATCTAACTATCACTTGATCTTCTAACCTTTCCCAACTCAACGATGTCCTCCATGGCCTTCCATACAAAGATTCATAGGGTGGAATTCTGATGGAGCTATGCAAACTATTATTGTAGGAAAACTCTAACAGTAATTTCCCAATGGGTTTGATTATCCATAAATAGGGCATCCTAAGCATGTCTTCCATAACCTATTTTACTCTCTCATTTTTCCCATATGTTCCGTGATGATATGTTATGCTTAAGTTCAACGGAATTCCCAATGTTGACAGTGAACTTGTCCAAAACCTAGATGTGAATCGAAGTCCCTATCTGAAATGACCTTGGTAACTCCATAGACAGATGACCTCACTTTATAAAAACTTCCTCATTGGCCATCATTGGACATCATAAGTACCTCTAATCGAATAAAATGAGCACCTTGGTCAACTTATCAACTATCATAAGACGTGGAATCATTTTGTGCCATATGAGTTTTAAAATCCCACAAAAATCCATAGAAATGACTTCCCACTTGACATAGGGAACATCATGCGGTTGTAGAGACCTGTTAGGTGGTGGTGTTCAACCTTCACTTGTTGACACTCTTGTGCACTTGACAGAACTTAAATGGACTACATCACACTTCATGCCTACCCAAAAGAAAATTTTCATGTCCCAGATACATTTTCTTCACACCCATGTGCACAAAAGTGCTTTATGGGCTTCCTTTAGTATGATGATTCAAATATCCCCACCTTCAGGAACGTACATCCTTCCCTGATATCTTAAAAATCCATATGCTTCAAGGCTATATCCTTAATATCTGGGTTCTAACTACCTCTAGAGGGATGATGTAACCTTTAAATACTAACTATCTCCAAGAATGTTCCCCAACACTCGCTCCCTCAAATTAACTTCTGAGCCAAGGAGAAGACACGTTGTCTCCTTCTCAAGGCATCCACTTAATTACATTCTCCTTTCCCTTGATGTCCAAAATACCAAAATCGTACTCACACCTACAAAAATCACTCCAACGCTAGTACTGATATCCCTTTGAGTGAAGAGATGTTTTAAGATTTCATGGTCTATTTTAAGCTCAAAGCTTCACCCCACTAGATAATTCCTCCAAATATTTAGAGCTAGCATTACAAATGCTAACCCAACCATGAGTAGCGTAAATCTCATCAAGTTTCTTCAAATTCATTGACGCATAAGATATCACTCCTCCATCATGTATTAGCACGGTCCCCAACTCTTGCTTCGAGGCATCCGGTGCGCATCAGAACTATTTTTCCATATCTGGCACTCGGAGAATTAGCACACTAGTTAGTAACCTTTTAAGCTTGATGACGTACATCACATTCCTCTATCCATTCATAATTGATCCCCTTGCGCTGCAGGGTAGTGATGGGTTTCGCTATCTTTGAGAGAGAACCCTTCCACAAACCTCGATAATAACCAACTAGGCTCCCATGAAGCTTCTCACCTCATGAACATTTTTCGACACTGGAAATTCCATAATGGCCTTTACTTTTTCTGGTCCATAGAGATTCCTTTCACCGAAATGATATGACCTTAAATATGAATCTCTCTTTTTGAAGAAAGAACAATTTGGATTAACTTTGCCATACAATTTTTCTCTCCTCGAGTGTTCCTTCAAGTGGTTTCCTTTCGCTTCGGAATAGATGAGGATATCATCATCCAGAAATACATGTACAAAGCGGTCTAAGTATCTTCAAAATACACCATTCATGAGGCTCATGAATATTGTTGGTGCTTTGGTCAAACCAAAAGGTACTAAAATGAACTCATAATTCCCAAACCGAGTTCGAAATGCACTTTTAGGAATATTGTCTTCCTTAATCTTTAACTGGTGATAACCTGATCCCAAATCATTTTTTGAGAGAAAAAATGCTACCCTTTCATCCCATCAAAGAGACTACTCCATTCGTGGAATTCGGTACCTATTTCTCATTGTATCATGGTTCAAGTCCTTGTAATTCTATACATAGTCTTAAGGTTTCATCCTTCTTCTTGACAAAAATTATTGGTGCACCCCAAGGTGAGACACTGGCAGCCATTATCCCTAAGCTGCTAGTTTTTTCAACTGCATCTGCAACTTACAAAGTTTCGACACCATCATCCTATACGGTGTCTTGGAAATAGGTTCTCAAGACCGGTTTTATCTCAATGGTAAAACTGCTCCCTCTCGTGATCGCAACCTGTGCAACTCTTTTCAAAACTTCATTGACTGCTTCTACTACATATAATCAACAACCTTTACTTATGCAATGTTTAACCTTCATGGCTGAGATAAAGCATAGATATACCTTCCTCCGTACATTGTGGAACTCTACTAACCTTCCTTCATTGTCAACATAAATCACCCTTTTCATGAAACAATCTTGTTGGCATGTTTTACAAAAGTGCTTGTCATTGATGGCAAGACGAGTATGCAACGCATGGAAAAATAGGGACAATGTAAGCTCAGAAGAGATAATGCAAAGGTGCACGCAGAGTGCAAAGAGTGTGCTTGATCATTTGATGGTTTACAAATAAGAAATGAAGATTAGGGATAAATTGATCCAACTCCATTTCCCGTATCGGATACTGCGAGTTGGGGATGTCAAGAACTCTACTACAAGAGTCCCGTCATGAAATGGCGTAAATCGCTATATGCTAAAACCATGATATAATATTCCTCAACCATTGGATCGAGGACAAAACTCGACCGCCGATCCAAGAAGGATATGTATGCAAAGATCATCCTTCACCGACCGGAAATTCAAAGGAATGGGTTCCCTAACCGGGTCTCTGTGATATGCAAAATCGCTGAATAACTTTGCAGGTGGTAGCCGCCGATCAAAGTTTGATCTTTGACCGACCCAACTCCATTTCGAGTTTCAATAGTGGAGATGGAGGAGCTCGGCGTCGACTCCTCACCGCTGAGTCCCGTTGCAAGGCGGTAAAGCGATCTGACTCCATTCTTCGCAGTTTCGGTGAATCGACTTGAAGTGTCGAGAACATTACATCAAGAATGTCAAACCTGACAGCGTGAAATCGCCGGGCGATCCGGGCCAATCGATTGAGGAGGTGAATGCGGCACTACGTCGAAAAGCGACAGTGGAAGACTGGCGACATCGGCACGACCGCATTAAATCTAATAGCGTCAAGCGATTTGGGATTTCGTGCCACGTAATCATACCCGGTGCGACACCGCGGATAGCCACTCGGTTCACGACATGTCATCGAGTGACGGAAGATTGAACTCATTCTGGGAGTTTTTGCTTCGGGATTTTTTTAACTCCATCACTCCCCAAAGTCCTCGGCTATCGTCCTCGGCAGGATAGCCGCCCGATCACCATGGATCGAGAATGCTTGATTTGGAGATCAAGCACTTGTGTGATCGAGTGGTCATATTCCTAAGGGTCACATCGTCAAGAACCGTAGAAGAGAGGTCAAAGCGCAAGCTTCATTTCGTAGTTTTGGGGATCGGGACATGGGGTGTAAAGAAATATTCACATCAAGAATAAATGCCAAATTGTAAAATCAATGAAAACGCTTTTATGGATAAGAGCTCGGTCAATGATGGTGGTCACATCATTGAAGAGTTGTAGAGAAAATCTTGAGTTTGGCTGTAAGCTCCATTTCGAGTTTCGAGAGACCGCTAATTTGAGACTAAATGCCTGCCAACAGGAATCGCCAATGCGAAAACAACTTTGGTGTAGGTTGTGGTCACAACATTGATCACATCGGGTGGAATATGGAGAAAAGGGAGCTAGCGCAACCAAGATCCGCCTGAGTTTCGGGATCGGGTAATGCGGAAGCTTAAAGAAACCTTTAACCATAGGAATCGCGAAAACGACAAAATGTGAAACAAAAAATAAACGTAAGACCCTATGGATTCCATCCAACGGTGTGTAGGTGATTTTGAATATGATCGAGGGCTACTGCTGCACTTCACAAAGCAGTAAATCAAGAAACGGTCGATGGTCTCTCTCTCGCCGGAGGATGAGCTCACCGCGATGTTAAGATGAAGAGCCCCAACCGCCAGAGTTGGAGGAATCTCTGTGCATACACCCTGATGATGAATGCATGTGTTTAACTCCATGCAGAAGTCAAGAGTTGGAATGATGATCCTAAGAGCACTTGACATTGGGAGAGCATGTAGAAGCATGGGTAGAGAGCATGCACAAGGTGCAATGAGACTATAAGTATAGAGAACAAAGAAGAGATGGGCATTGTTGTTGTTGATAGTGATTCAGGCAGCGAAGGAGTAGGAGTGCGCAGCAGCTAAAATACAGAAAAGAGGAATGAGGCATTGAATGGAGATGGCACACGTGAGCTTAAAAGGAAGAAGAACAAAAAGCACAAGGATGTGTGTAGCAAGATAGTGAGACAGTAAAGGAAGTCCGAGGTGCTCTTGTAGAGAAAAATCAAGATCATAAATCGTAAGAAGATGCATATAGAGAGACACCGATACAGAGCAGCAACATGTTGGTAACAGCGGGATAAGCCCGGCAAGCCACCGATAGCCATTTATCATTGTGATAAATTTTTATATAGAAAACATTATATTTCGTGGTGGAAGGAGGTGCTAGGGAGGAATGTTGTCCTCGAGGTTCAAGTGGGTGTTTGACCACAGGGAGTTGTGGAAGTCATCCTGCCATGTTCCCGTGAAACCGTGCATGCAGGGTAAGGAGGTCCCAGAGTCTATTTTATAGGTTGGTGCCTGTGTGAATCGAAGTTGGTGCTTCCATCTAGTAAGTTGGGGTGGCCGGAACTCTTAGGAGTTGGAAGCCCTTCAGTGGGTGCTAGAGAAACCAGGTTGGTGCTTCCTAGTGGGTGCTAGAGAAATCAAGGAGTTGGTGCTTCCTTCTAGTGGGTGCTAGAGAAACCAGCAGTTGGTTCTTTCCTTCTAATGGGCGCGAAACCGTGCAGTTGGTGCTTCCTTCTAGTGGGTGCTAGGGAATCCAGAGAGTCGGTGCTCTCTGCCATAGCAGCTATTACAACAGGTTGTAGCCTCATTAAGGAGTTGGTGCTCATAAGTAAGGATACCGTACTGCATCGTAAAGAATAATTTATCATATAAAGAAGAAGATGTTTTTACCCTTTATTGGTTTCTTCAGGAAATATCCGCCTCTATTTATCTCATATGTGAATGATGTTGGATGTTCTATTTCTTACTTCCATACATTATTGTGTTAGTCATTGAGTGCTCCTCGAAAGATTCTAAAATAAGCATAATTGTTTAAGATCGATAAAAATTGATTCACCCCTTCCCTCCTCAGCTGGTCAACAATTGCATCGTAGCCAGTCTCATCTGGCAGATCCTGTGAGCCTAAATACATGTCAAGCCATGAAGGAAATTCAACCAATAAGGCCCTCTATTCAATGGAACAAACTTTTCCTTCCGAAATTGTAATGAGAACCTACATAATGGCCTTTGGTGCATGTCCGACGCCGTGGTAGATACTGGTTATGTAAAGAAAGTTGTACTAGCTAATAAGGATGATAAGCTTGAATTTAGCTTCACCTCAAGGCTGAATGTTATCTTGAGTGGGCTTTAAGAAAAATTTGTAAAAGTAGCACCTAGGAACTCGCCAAAGAAATGTGGGACAAACTCACAGCGCTATGAAGGTAAATGAGGCAAAGGGATGCCAAGCTTCCAAATCTGCAGTACCTGGCTTGGAATCGCATGAATATGAAAGAAGAGGAAATTGTTGGAAAATACTTTCCGAGAATATAAGAAATAGTAAATCCAATGAAAGCTCTTCGTGAAAAAATTGAGGAACCTTCTTTAGTTCAAAATTTTGAGATCTCTACCGATAAGTTCAACCCGAAGGTCTCTCAAGTATAGAAGATCTTAATGATCTAAAACCTTTGAGTTTGATCAACTTCTAGGAACATTGGATCAGACATGAAATGAGAATAGTTAAACATAAACCCACCTCCGTGAGAAGCATCATTTAAAGCGCATAAATCCAGGATTCGGTTCGGATGAAATTATGCAAAATTTGTAAAGACCTAAGAAGGGATTAGAAAATACAAAGCGGTAAATTGCCTTCAAATGTTCTTAACTGCGGTAAGATAGGTCATTTTTCAAAATAAATGTCCTGAAACGGACTTATTACGTGATGATGAGAGAAGCACAAACACATAAATTTTAAAGAGAATAATTTTAAGAAGAAAAGTCTTTGAAAACAATGATGATGATCCTTAGATGATGATAATGAATCCCTCTATTGAAGATAAACTAAATGATTCTACATTTATGGCCAAAGAGGATTACTTGATAATGAAAGCACATGAAGTGAGGCTAATGGAAGAAGAAGTTGTGGTTAATATGGAAGGAGAATTGGTCAAGGTAATCGAAGAAATTGATAGACTCGTAATTAAGAACAGAAAGCAAAAGAAATTGATGATACACCAGAAAGACAAAGTAGCAAACCCGATGAAGAATTTGCCTTGCTAAAAGTAGAATTATAAGAGACAAAGAAAATCAAGGACATTCTCCAAAACAACAATTATTAGAAAAGAAGCAAAGATGTAAAGCCTGGAAGAATAAGTGAAAACCAGGCAGAGCTGGAGAAGTTTCAAGCCCTGTACAATCATAATCTGTCAAGTATCAAAGCCTCGTGGCGATTAACCACCATTTTGAATCAAGAAAGGAATCCAAAGCTGAAAAACATTAAGCTATGAAGAGGGATCAAGTAGTGGTCGTACTAAGAAACTAAGAATCCATCAAGTTTGTCAAATCTATAACCAATGACAACAACAAACCTGAAAAAAAGGAAGACAATCACCGCCGTGAGGAGAAAAAGAAAAAGGTGCCAGAAGTGAATCTAGAGAACAAAGAAATAATGCACTCCCTCGCCAAGGAAATCACCGAAGAAATCGAATTGTTTCAAAATGGAAGACAAATCCATTTGCCGTGTGTACCAACGCTTTTCTATGGATATTGTTTCTTTTGTTCTAACTTTGGTCATAAAGTTGTAAACTTTTCTTTAAGATTTATATATGAAGAATCAAGATATTCAATGAGTAATTATCTTCCACAAAAAAGAATGAGGCAGCCAAGTAACAAACCACCACTGACTGCAAATCACTTGATGGATGGGAAAAAGGACATAGGTTAAGCATAACAATCAGTATGATCCTTTATTCAATGAACTATAATGTTACATACTCCATAATTATGGACATAAAGAAACAAACTATCGCTTAAAGAACTATAAACCAGATTCTAATCACAGAGATGAAAATGTCAAGGTTTCAAAGAAGAAAGAAAGTGACAAGTGGGATTAGTGTTGTCAGCTCAAAAAAAAAACCTTGTATATAGACAGTGGTTGCTCCAAACATTTTACGGGAGACAAAGGTAAGTTTTATCTCTAAGTGAAAGAAAATCAGAAATGTAACCTTGGAAATGATGCTCCAAGTAAAATAGCGGTAAAGGGATGGTGAGTTTTGAGTAATGGAAAAGGAAAAACCTAATATGTTTTTCTTGTAGATTGACTAAAACATAATCCGCTTAGTGTAAGTCAAATGTGTGACAGAGGATGCGGCAGACGCCCAAGGACCGTAAGATAAAGTCCGCAAACTCGACAAGTGGAAATAAAGGCATATGTCGTAAAAATAATGTATATGTTCTGGAAGAAGATAGAGAAGATTTTCATCTAAAACATGATGTAAAATTTGAGCTATGGCATAGAGACTTGACATCTAAACTTTCACTTAATCAGCCTCAAACGCAGGCCGCGAAAAGATCTTCCGAGAATATCAAAGCCCCAAGACTCTATGTAAACCCCGCCAAGTAGGAAAGCTTACCAGATGAAGTTTAAGTCCAAGAGCTTTACTTCAACAGAAATCACTCCAACTAAGAAGTTCATATGGATTATGTGGACCATCAAGATGAAGGCATAGGGAAAGAAAAACTACTTCATACGGATCATTGATGATTACTCCAGACTTACTGGCTGTATTTCAAGAAAAAGTTGGAAGCATTTGAGAAGTTTAAATATTTAAGGCTTTGAACGAGAATCAAAATGTGCAAGAGGTTAAAGGCGGTAAGGTCTGACAGAGGAGGAGAATTTATCAAGTGATTTCAAGGAATTCTATGATAAGCATGGGATCAAGAGAGAATACACAATCCCAAGAACTCCACAACAAAATGGAGTAGTTGAGAGGCAAAACAGCATCGCTGCAGCAAATGGCCAGTCAATGATGAATGAGAAGAACATTGGTCAAACTCTCTGGGTAGAAAAGCACACAACCATTCATGTTCTTAACAAAGCCCACCGACCACAAAGTGACAAGACACTGCCTGAGATATGTGGCATGGAGACCTGTAGCATTTAATCCCAAACACTTCAAAGTCTTTGGGAGTAAATGTTACATAAAGCAGAATAATGATGAGAACCTTGGCAAATATGATGATAGGGCTGATGAAGGTATCTTCTTAGGGTATGCTTACAAAATGCGAAAGGATGCTGCATGCTATAATAAAAGGTCGATAAAATGGTTGGACTGTATTGACGTGAAAAGTTGATGAAGGAATCCCAACAAGAGAACTGAACAATAATGAGTCTTCTTATAGAGGACACAACTAAAGATGAAGATGAACAGTCCAAGAATCGTGAAACTAAGACTCAATCGATGAAGACATAGATACTTAGATAGACTCAAATCAGCTGACAACTTCAAATTCCTCCTAGAATCATCACCGAAAAGAAATATCCCGCAAGTCATATAATTGGTGAAAAGACAAAGGTGTACAAACCAGAGAAAGATAATCAAAAACACCTAACAATCACATATAGAATTCATATCCACGGTGGAACCCAAGAATTTTAATTAAACTAGAAAAATACGCCACCGGTCAAAGCAATGAATGATGAACTTGATCGATTGAGAAAAACAATATGGGAGATGGTTCATAGACCTGAGGTAAAAATATCATTGGTTCCAAAATGGACCTGCTGAACAAGTTGAATGAGAAAGGACAATTTGTCGTGAACAAAAGAAAGATTATCTATAAAGGCTATGCTCAAATAGAAGGACTGGATTTTGATGAAACATTTGCACTTGTAGCAAGATTAGAAGCTATCGAATTTTTCTTGCCTATGTCATAAAAGGTTTGCGCCCATCAAATGGATGTCAAGTCAGTATTCTTCAAATGGAGATTTAAATGAAGAAGTCTATATGGAACAAACTGAGGGTTTACAATTGTCGGATAACCTTGACTTAGTATGCAAACTCAAGAAAGATTTATATGGACTAAAACAGCCCCTTGTGCCCCGGTGCATCAAAGTATCGATTAATGATCTCAAAGACAAAGGGTTCAAGAGAGGAATAATTGAAAACAATCTATATATCAAAAACAAAGGATAATGATTTGCTCATCGTTGGTCTATGTAGATGACATCATCTCTCGATGTAATATGGATTCATTGGTACAATGGTTTGCTTCCGCCATGGAGTCCGGAAAGTTTTGAAATGTCTATGATAGGTGAACCATCGTTTTTTCTTGACCGCAAATTACTTAGAGGTCCGGAGGGATGTTCATTTCTCAAGAAAAATATCTAAGAGAATGCGTTGAAAAGGTTTCAAATGGAAGATTTTAAACCCGTGGGTACACCCCATGGTTACCATATGCAAATTGCTGATGATGACTCACCAATGTTGGATCACAAGTTATAGGTCAATGATAGGCAGTCGGTTGTATATCACAACATCTCATCCACATAATGGCATGTTGTTGGATGGTGGAAGATATCGCATTTTACACCTAAACAGAGTCACTCGCTAGTTGTCAAAAGGATATCTGATATTTGAAAGAAACAATGAATCCATGGCCTCACGCAGATCCTAAGAATCAAATTTTTTAATTATCATTCTACTCAGATGTTGAATTGGCTAACTGCATGGATGAAAGGGAAAACACGAGTGGAGGTGCGCTCTTAGGAGATTTTTTAGTAGCATGGTTGAGTAAAAGCAAGGTTCCATCTCTTTATCAACTACAGAGGCAGAAAGTACATTGTTGTTGCTACCGTTGCACTCGCATTGGTGGATGATCTGCACACTTGGCATTTGGAGGTAAAATACATTGCACTCATCCCAATTCATTGTGATAACACTAGTGCCATCAAGGTGTCTAATAATCCTATATTCCACCTAAGACAAAGCATATTCCCATAAAATATTATTTTCTAAGAGAACAGGTCACAAATCAGATTGTTCAAGTCCATTACATCTAAATCCACCTAACAAATTGCGCATCTTTACTAAACCCCTAGCCAAGACACAATTTGAATATCTCCTTCATTTAAGTTGGTGTTATCCTGTCTCACACCTAAGATAGTCCATCCCTCGTTAGGGGGAGTTTTGAATTGATTGAATAACATATATGATACCTCCTAAAAATACCACAAGAAATGTACCGTGGGAGCATGTTTTCTTTGAAATTGATGTCAAAGGGAGAAAAGGAGTGGTCCGGACCGAATTCTACAGTTGGAGGTCCAAAGTTTAGTGCACTGCCTGTATTGCCATCAATGCCAAAGGGGAGATTGTTGGCATAAGCTTACAGGTAGGTGTGCTTGTCACTGATGGAGATTTCAGAGTATGCGCGGATGGAAAACGACAACGTAGTTTAGGAGGATAAGTAAAAGGCACACAGAGTGCAAGAGTGTGCTTGATCATTTTATGGTTTACAGGCAGGCAAGAAAGATTAGGATAAATTGATCCTAATTCCATTTCGTAGTTTCGGATACCGCGAGTTGGGGATGTCAAGAACTCTTACTACGAGAGTCCCAAAGTCGAAATGCAAAATCGCCATATGCCAAAACCACACGAGCATATCTCAACCATTGGATCGAGGACAAACCGACCGCCGACCCAAGAAGGATACGTGGTGAAATATCATCCTTTCACTCACTGGAAAGTCAAAAGGCATGTGGTTCTAACCTCAACTCACATATGCTAAATCGCGGAAATAACCTTTATGGTAGCCGCCGTGACTGAAGTTTGATCTATTCATTGATCCGGATCCATTTCGAGTTTCTTTGGATAATTTCTGGACATGGAGGTGAGGCTCAGCGCGACTCCTCATCATAGGAGTCCCGGTCTGCCAAGTGCTTAAAAGTCAAAAGCTAATCTGACTCCATTTGGAGTTTCGCAGACTAGGACTTGGAAGTGTCGAGAACATTCACATCAAGAATGGTGAAATTGTGATATGAGAAATTGTGAAGTGATCTAGGTCGACAGATTGAGGAGGTGAATGTATGCACCATGTCAAAAAGGAGAGGTGGAAGACTATGACACGTGGTAACGACGACAATGACAAGTGTCAAGTTGATTTGGGATTTCAGGAACCTGGAAATCACAATTCTCAGTGACACGGACAACCACTGTCATGACACGCCATCAAGTGATCGCAAGACTCCAATCTCACTGAGTTTTTCTTCGAAAGTTTTATCTTCATCACTTCCCCAAAGTCCCGGCTAAGGTCAAGTCCCGTAGCATAGATAGTCGCTCGATCACCACTTATCAAGGACCATTGATCCAGAGATCGAAGTGATTGTGTGATTAGAGAGTGGTCATATTCCCCGTGGTCATCACATCATCAAAGAATTGTATAAGAGAGGTCGAAGTGGGAAGCTCTATTTCGAAGTTTCGATCGACATGGAGCATAAAGAAATCTTCACATCAAGGATGTCGAATGCTAAATTGCTAAATCAAGTGTTTTATGGATAAGTGCTCAGTCACAACCATTGGTAACATCGACGGAAGATGAAGGAAGGATCTAGTTCAGATAAGCTCCATTTCAAAGTTTCTGGGACCGGCGACTTGAGAGTCAAGATGCCTCACAACAGAAATTATCGAATAAACACCTTTGGTGGTATTGCACGTTTCATTGGTCACATCGGGTGGAGATGGAGAAAAGGGATGAAAATCCAAGCTCCAGCTCGAGTTTCAAGGATCAAGATGTGAAGTTGAAGAAACCTTAACCACAAAGAATCATGAAATGCTCTAAATGCGAAACGGCGAAACAAACGCAAGGCCCTACGGATTCCATCCAACGGTACAGGTGATTTTGAATATGATCGAGGGCTATCACAGCACTTCACAATGTAACCGCTAGATAATGATCGATGGTCTCGCCGAGGATGATTCTCATCGCGATGAAGAAGACGTAAGAGTCTCAACCTAAGAGAGGCCAAGGAATCTCAAAGATAACACCCAAGCATGATGGACGATATTAACTCATTTAGAAGTCAAGAGTTGGGATGATGATCGCAAAGAGCACTTGATATGGGAGAGCATGTGAAGCATGGTAGAGGAGCGCATGCACAAGGTGCACAAAGACTATAAGTGATAGAGAACAAAGAATATATGGGTGTTGTTGTTGCTGATAGTGATTCAGGCGTGAAGAAGGAGGAGTGCACAGTAGCTAAAATACAAAAAAGAGAAATGGGTCATTGAATGGAGATGGCACACAAAGCTTAAAAGGCGTAAGCACATAAATCACAAGGGATGTGTGTAGCAATATAGTGAGACAGTAAAGGAAGGCTGAGGTGCTCTTGTAGAGAAAACAAAAGATCATAAATCGCAATAAGATGCAGACAAAGAGACACTAATACAAGAGAGAAGAGCAACATAGCAGAACAATGATAAGCCCGGTAAGCCAATGATAAATATTGTATCAATCGCGGATAAATTTATATATAGCAAACATTATATTTCAGGGTGGAAGGTGTTAGGGGAGGACTATTGTCCTAGAGGTTTAAGTGGGTGCTTGAACACGTGGATTTGTAGCTTCCATCTAGTTAAATCCAAAAAAAACTAGAGTGGTAGGGTGGAGTAAGGGAGAACTATTGTTCTATGTTACACAGGTTGGTGCCTATGTGACTAGAAGTTGGTGCTCCATCCAATTTGTGTTGGAACACTAAGGAAGTTGGAGTCTTCCCAGTGGGTGTTAGAGAACTAGGAGTTGGTGCTTCCTTCTTAGTGGGTGCTAGAGAAACTGTGGAGTTGGTGCTTCCTCTAGTGGGTGCTAGAGAAAACTAGGAGTTGGTGCTCTCTAATGGGTGCTAGAGAATCCAGAGAGTTTGTGCTCTCAGCTAGTAGCATCTTTCACAATAGAGTTTGTAGCCTCATTATGAGTTGGTGCTCACAGGCATGATAATGTACAAATGTAAAGAATAATTCTTATCATATAAAAGAAGAAGAGGTTTTTACCCTTATGGGTTTCGCCAGAAATATTTGTCTCTATGTATCCTTGCATGTGTGAATGATGTTGAATGTACCATTGTTTATTTTCTCTTACTATTGTGTTAGTCATTAAGTTTTCTTGAAAGAATTTAAAATAAGCATAATTGTTTAAGCTTGGTATCAACTGATTCACTCTCCGGCCATCAAAAATGTACCATAGATCGATGGGATTCTAACTAGTATGTTCCAATGATTAGGTCATACGTCCCTAAAGAAGTGACGTACACCTTCAACCTAGTAGTACACACTCCTAGGTATACTAGACAATTATAGATGCTAGGTCCTATCTCTTGTTTTTCCCTCGAAGCCATCTCGACTTGTTTTAAGTCATCGTGCTCGTAAGCTGCCAACCCACACTTTTCTAATGCACAAGGTGAAATGAAACTATTTATAGCATCATAATCACATAAAATCTTAACATTGACATGATTTAGCGTACCTGACGAATCCACCACAGTGGATTGATGCTTTTCCTAGCGGTTATCAACCCCTGCATAAATCTAGTGGCTACTACTTGCTCTTCCCATTGGGGGCTTTCCTTCTCTATGCACAAAGCCCGATTGTAACTATGGACAATCATGCTAGTAATGGGTTCCTCCACACACCCAACAAGTAACATGATATGGAACCTATACACTTCCCTGTGATGATTTCTAAAATGAGTTCTTCCCCTAGAACCCCTGCCCCTACTTGTTTCTCCCTGAGAAGGTCATGGATCTGCTTACATCGTTTGCGATGAGTGGGATGATTCACTCACATCCATTAAAATACCTATTGTAACTTTTCTAGGTGTGACTCTATTGCCATAAGGAGGTGGCCTAGAGATTCCTCCCTTGGAGAAATTCCTAGGGGCCTTCCTCACGAATCCATGATGTTGTGGAATGGTTGACCTCATACCTTTTTTTAAGCACATATTCTCCTTTTCATAATGAGAATTTTCAACTGCTTCAACTACTGACGATG
>SNQJ01S0181189.1:0-19302 GCA_010110895.2 Picea sitchensis
CTTTTAGTTTTTGTTTAATTCTTGTTAATAGCTTAGTTGTTTCTTTCTAACCTTTTACATTACAGCTGTCATGACTAGCAGAGCCCAACTAGGCATGTAAGCACTCACTTTTTGCTCACACATCGACGAAAAGAGTGCAAACACCTGTACCATGAACAAGTGCATCAACCATGCACCAAACCTCTACAAATAACCTGTCACAACAACATTTCCAAACAACCTATCACAACAACCTATCTCATCAATCTTATCAACCAAATCATATGTACTCACCAAGATCAATCACCAAGACAACTCTCAAAGATGTGCATCAACCAAGCATAACACAACAACTCATAATCATCACCAAGATCAGTATGTGCTTCTAATAATATACCAATACAAGTATGCTACATCATCCATAAACCATGTGTCAACAATACTACTAAAAAGTGCCTCCAACCATGTACTAATCAAGTATCAATTACTCATCAACTATGGCTCATCAATATGTACCAACATCATCAACTATACACCTCATGTATGTGCCAACTCATCAACTACTTGTCTCAACCATGTACCTAACATGTACCTCAACAGAAAAACCTCATCAATTTCATCATCCAAATATGATTTGTAACTCTATAATAGACCTAGTGTATATGTTCACGTACCTGCAAACCTTCCTCAACTTTAACAACAAGAGACTAGCATTTTCATCAAACTTAACTTTAGTCTCATAGGACTAGTTTTGGATTAGTCAACAACCCTAACTTGAAATAATCATAACTATGTACCTATAATGAATAAAGATCTGAAAATAGTATACAATATTCTTCAGTGTGTTTTATGCAATTCCTCCAGGTTTTAGTACTTGGAATCTCTCAAAAATTGAGTTATAGCAAAAATGACATACCTTGTTGAATTCTGGCTTATTCTAGAGAGCGAACTTGTAGAGCGTTCCCCGCATAGAATATTTGTTGTGTGGATCTGAAAATTTTACACATAATACTACAGATTGTACTCTAACCAACACTTTTTGTCTTACTTAATTTGGATCTGTTATGAAGAAGTTATGACATTTTTACCCGAAACACATGTTTTATACTAGTTTCAGGACTAGCCACAAACCCTATTTTCCATGGAGTGTAACTCCAAAACTACAACGAACCAAAAGATGAAATTCATACCACAACTACTTGGATATGTTTTCTCAATGTCCTAACAATTTCATGGTTTGAATCATTCTATAAAAAACGTTATTGCAAAAATGGTGAGATGACCTGTAAATAACATACCTTAGAAAGCATCATCAAAAGAATTTATCCTCCCTTGAATTTTGACCTTCTTGACTTCACCTTCTCTCTGAAATTCGGCTTATATATCCTTTGGTTACCTCAACCACCTGTAGATATTCGATATTCTCAAGTGTGATATAAAATGAGAGAGCCTTTCCTATTATTTATACTTTCATGTAGCTTACTCAAGGGGTTACCTTTTAACCATCTTAACCAACCACTTTCCTTATTTTAGGGTTAACCAACTTCTAATCACTTGTCCAATTAGTAATTTATCCATTAAATTTATTATTAAAATAATTTATTTTGTATCCAATTTTACTTATAGTACGCTCATCACTTCACTTTACCTCAAGGGGTTACCTTCTAACCATCTTAAACCACTTTCCTTATTTTAGGGCTAACCCACTTCTAACCACTTGTCAGCTTAGTAAACTTTATTATTTAAATAATTTATTTTGTATTCACTTTGAATTATAGTACACTCATCACTTCACTTTATTATTTACCTTCTAAAAATCTCTTAAACCACTTTGGCTACTTTGACCTTTTGGTGCTTCTAGATGATTCATGAGGGTTCTCCAACTTCACATGGCCATAACTCTCTAACCATGAAGAGTTATGTGACGTTCCACATACCAATGGAAATGAAATGACATGTACTATCAATATATAATTGTCTTGCCTTCAAATATATCAAAACTCATACCATTATCCATCAAACAAACTTGAGTCCATTACCCAAACCTGGGTTCTCCAACTTCTCATGGCCATAAATCTCTAATCGTGAGGAGTTATGTGACGTTCCACATACCAATGGAAATGGAATGACATGTACTATCCATATAGAATAATATTACCTTCAAATATATTAAAACTCATACCATTATACATGAAACAACCTTGGGTCAATTGCCCAAACCTTTGTGATAGCGGAATTCACGTCCAGACTTTCTCCAAGGGTTGACATCAATCACTAAGAGTTGACATCAATCTACAATATCACTCTCCAATGGTTGAAATCAATTACAACCAACAATCCATACCAACTATCCATCAACCTAAGCCAACTGTTTGATAGTATTATCTAACTAACTCGACAAGTCACTTATTAATATTAAAGAAGTAAAGTGCATTGCAAGTATGAAACCAAATATAACCATTCCAAATTCATTCAATTGAGCACATTTCTACACTACATGGTATTGCAAATTTATTTGGTAGGCCACACACTGATTGCATACAAGAACTAAAGTTGCATGAGGCACATTACATGATTCAAAGTATATAAGAATGAAATAACAATATGCTAAAAAAATAAACATAATGACTTATCCATATATTTGTAAACAATATGCCTATGTCTCGCTCATCTCACCAACACAAATGTTTCTTTAATTTTTTTTTTGTGTAATTTGAATTCACTACCTATTCAAAAAATTCTGTAGAATATATATTTCGTAGAAAATAGCTTCTGTAGCCTTTTAGATAACTTCACAACAAACAATTTCTGTAGCAACAACAAAATATTCCACTTTGCACTCCAACTCTGAGTTAAAAAAAATACTTTGCTACAAACCTGTCAATACACTTCACTCATAGGTAGTTGATCATATCAAAGAAACCTTGAAACCAAGGAAAGAGAGAATTGTCATTTGTGCATAAGTTAGCCAATGTATTAAGCTGCAAAGAATTGTTGGGAATGCTTCCAAACAATATAAAAAAAAGAATCACAATGTAGATGCGAGTGCAAATGGATTTGTGGTATGCGTTTTAGGAAAAACAAATTCCTTGGAGTTCAAAACTGGATTTGTGGGCAATGCTTAAAAAAAATGGGTTGCTCATAGTTCAAAAACGAATTTGGAGCCCATGCAGGTATAGATAGGCATCCCACTACTTAGGGGGAGAAATGGGAGTGAAAGAATCTCTTCCACACACAAGAATCATTTACCAAATGTTGTGGGTGGCCTATGGGCAATGAAAGTTGCCCAGGAAGGGAATAAAATGTGAGGGGTCTCTAAATTCACCCAAGCAGTAAACAAAATGTCCAGGGGTAGCTAAATTCACCCATATAAAGGATAAAACACTTAGGCAGAGGATAACATGCCCAATGGTTTGGAAATTCTCCCAAGTAGTAACCAAAATGTCTAACAGTCAAAATAATGTTGTGTACAACTAGTGGGAAAAGGAAAAATTCCCTACAAATAATAAATTATGTGGTTAGGTGCTACAAGATGAAAATATACTTCAATAGAGTATGAATATATCAATGTAACTCATAACCAAAATACTCAAAGAACAGATTGCGGTAACTCACAGATTTCAACATTTAAATGGTGTTTTAATTATGCTCAGGATAAATTACAAAGGGGTGAGATATACATAGTTTTTTTTCATTGTTACTCACTTACAATAAAAAATTACAGATGACCATGGCTCAAAGACACCTTCACTTAGAGTGAATAGGCACATTAACGCCTTCATCCAATCAACTTCAAGCAAGTTTCCCTCTTCGAGCTCTAACTTATGATACTGTCTTTCCCCATATCTCCTTACATATTCCTATCGATGTCCTTCTTCATTAAAACATTCGTTTTTAATGGGATTCCTTTGGTAGGACAACCAATATAATGGCTTGTTTCCACTTTCCACTTCCAATTTTTGTCAAAAAGACAAAATAAAATAAAAATGATTTTTTTATAAAATTTTCAAAAGGGAAAGAAAATAAGTGCTTATTACAAAGTTTACAAGGTTCTACAAGGATCAAATTCAAATCACACCTCCCCATTTGTAGGATTTTGGTCCCCAAAATCTTGAACTCCCTTCAATCTTATTTTCCAATCATTAAGTAGAATATGACAAAACTTCAAGAAAGGGTGCCTC
This sequence comes from Picea sitchensis, assembly GCA_010110895.2. Taxonomy (NCBI): domain Eukaryota; kingdom Viridiplantae; phylum Streptophyta; class Pinopsida; order Pinales; family Pinaceae; genus Picea; species Picea sitchensis. The sequence goes on from SNQJ01S0181189.1 coordinate 4,161, forward strand.
CATTATAGGAGGGAATATAAGAGTTGAGTAGGGGATGACTTTGGAATAACCATGTTGTTCATCTCATTGTTGGAGATGACATTTGCTACTGCAATATATCGTTGGAAAACCACTGCTCCTTGGGATGCAATTGCAAACAACTCTTGTTTCCCCTTGACCTTGAATATTAAAATTTTCTTCATGGCTATCTATTTCTTGGGATAGAGTTCTGGGTGAAGCCTCCAACATTTGGCCTCCATGTCTAGTCAATCGATAGTACTGACAATATTTCTTTCATAGGATACTTGGCCTTATAGAGTACCAACAATTTATTTCCTTATGACCCCTTTTCTTGCAATAGAAACAAACTAAGACATACCTTTTACATTTGTGATGATCCTTACCAGCTTGGTTTCTTGGTTCTTCAAGAGTTGGAGAGAATATGGATGGGAAAATTATCTTTTTGTTGCTATTTTCCAAGACTTTAAAACAATATTTGAGTGGCTTGCTGCACACTCATTTTCTAGCTACCTTTTCGTCCATGGGAATGTCTTCTTTTCTAACTCCTTTTTCCTTGACTAAAGTGGTTTGAGATGCACTTATGATGGATTATTGCCCACTGAATCCTAGGCCTTAATGATTGTGCCTCCATTGAGCTACAATGGGGATCAAAATCCATTTTCCTTCCTTACCTATCCCTTGGCCACTATATCCCATTTTCCTCATGAGCTTGGAACATATTCCTCTAGTGTGTTTTTCAAAGTCACTGAATGATCACAGAGGATATAGAAGGGACAAAAATCAAAGGGTTTGGAATGCAGTGAAAACTATGCCTAGTTGAAGAGCTCATCACAAGCTTTCCAATAGTGTAAGTGACTCATCAAATGAAGCTAGAACGAATACGTTATGGCCGAAAAAAGTTGCGGTCAACCCAATCAAAGTCAATAGGGTGACAGTTGACCGTACAGGGTGAAATCAACATCCGTATTGATGATGTCAATATGCCACATGGAACCACCAAGTGTTGATATGTGGTAGTCGGATTTGGCATTTTTGGAGGCCACTTGGGCCTATTGGAAAGTTCCACGTGGCACCACCCAAGAACTACCACATGGTAACAAGACAACTGTACACTTGGTAGAGTTTGATGGGATGACGTGGAAGAGGAGTCAACATTCACTAGATAAAAGGAAGCTTATGGAAGGGTGCCACGTGGTACCCCAAAAATGTCCAATGTGTGCTAGGCAAAAACAAATTCAAATTAAAAAGGGAGGGTCAACTCTGGACCAACCGACACAAGATCCTGTGACCGGACCGGTTGGAAACCAACCCGATTCTATTTCTAACAACCACCATAATCGACAACCCACACATTTGTTGCATTCCAACCAATTCAACGATAAAGTATGAACCAAATTTGACAAGACATTAATGGCACCTATACCGTGCATATATCACATCATATATTTGTCAGGAGGTTGCAACGAAAATCTGGTTCAAACTTCCAATGGGCCATTCTATATATGATATGGTTGTAACATATGGTTAAATGAGGAGGCCCATGGGTTTGACCATGGGACCATCCCAACCAATAGCCTTAATTAACCCCTGACTACCAACACAACAAACATACATGTTGTAAAGTCTGCCCCTATTTTTTACTTTAAACACCAATTCTGCCAAGTGCTCGGGAGGGAGGTCTATGTTCCCAGATCTATATAGGCACAAAAAATTATGCAAAGGAAGAAAATTTAATGTAGGTTGTAGGTATTCTTTATGAGGTAGAAATCCCAACAGGGGATTGGAGATGACTTTGTCTATTTGAGACAACTTGATGACCATTCTTAATTGATTTCACACCATGATTGCAATGCCTACATCCATTTATGCATCAGAGCTGCAGATCATGAGGCTTATGACAAAAAACCCAATGTAAGCATGGTGGTTTTGTAATTTTGGTTTCTTTATGATATTTTGAAAAATATGTGTGCATGCTACACATTTCGTTGAGCGTGGAGTGTTGTAGCAAGGCATAAAGACCTGATCTATTGCAGATAAACTCATCGTATTATCCATTGCATGCAAAACTAAGGCAGTGTTGATTATGCTTGAATCTTATCAACGGATTCAAAGAGAAAAATTGCTTTCCATTGGAAAAGAGTCCATGTTATTCCACATCTTGTGAGAGATCAACCTTCAACAGAAGATATCGTCTCTTTATGGAAGAGACATTGCCACTTGTTGTAGAACATAATCCTTGTATTTGAGGAGAACATATCATTGCCACATGCTGTGAGAATCATCTTTGTGAGAACTTTTCCCTTGGATTGTCCATGGAGATTTTCCTCATTTCATGAGAGACATTGCCACATGTCATGAGAAAATTCTATTTACACATAAGAGAACCTATTCGATGCTATCACCAGGAGTGGGATTGCAACCATTTTATTTTTAAAGGAGGAGCATCTTTTAAAGAGGAGAATAAATAAATTAAGCAGTTGAGTGAAGCCCAAAGATGTAGCCCACCCGGGGTGAACTCTGTTAACAATTGGTGATCCTCTTGTCCTTATGTGTGACTTCTTATCTCATGTTTATTATGCTTCCTTATTTATGCCGTTAAGTTGTTGGATGCATTAAGTAATTGGCACATGAGATTTAACAAGCTTCTTCACCAAGTTGAATTCAATTTGGATTCAATCCTATTAAGCACTTCAATGTCACCTTTTTAACGCAATCAAGTTCAATAAAAATGATCTTAAATATGACCTTTAAAGGACTGGCATGGAACAGATTAAATATTGGTAACAGGGTCACCCCAGTCTCATATCATCAAAGGTCCCTTCATAAAGGTTCTTGGAAAGTGAGTTTACCATGTTTTCTTCTATCATGGTGCTAACTTTGGTAGTGGTAATGGAAGGGGATTTCTTGGTCTCTTGGACAACTTCTTCTAGCCTCTTCCTTCGCTTCCAAGTCTTGGTATAGCTGAGCAATGAATTTCGTGAACCTCTCATTTTTCCAATTATCGAGCTCAATGAATTTATATCCCAACTACAATAAATACAATCTACTCTTATCTAATTCTTCCCTCATGGAAATGAAGGAGTCTTGGTGCTTAGCAAACTATTTTTCCAGCTCATTTTCGCTTTTCCTCTAGTACATACTTTCTTCTTGAATCTTCCTATTAAATTCTCTCAAATATTCCAACTTCTCCCTCTTTAAGGATTTTCCAATGGTAGTTGCTTCAAGGTCTCTGATGAGCTTTATACAATACCATCTAATGAGTAAATGGTATTCCTGTCGCCCATCTATCTCACCAACAGGGATTCCTGTTTAATTTTTGTTTGTGTAACTTGAATTCACTACCTCTTCAAAAGCTTCTATAACATATATATTTTGTAGAAAATAACTTCTGTAGCATTTTAAATAGCCTTCACATCAAACAATTTTTGTAGCAACAAAAAAATATTCCACTCTACACTCCAACTCTAAGTTAGAAATAGAAATACTATGCTACAAAATTGTCAATACACTTCAATCACATGCCATTGATCATACCAAAGAAACGATAGAACCAATGAAATATGGAATAATTATTTGTTGGTAAGTTAGCTTATTTATCAAGATACAAAGAATTGTTGAGAATGCTTCCAAACAATATAAAAAATGAATCACAATGTGGCTGTGTGCAAAAATGGATTTGTGGTCTGTGTTTTAAAAAATGAATTGTTGGGAGTTCAAAAATAGATTTGTAGACCGTGTTTAAAACAAATAGGTTTCTCATAGTTCAAAAATGGATTTGGAGACTATGCATGTTTAGAGAAGTGTCCCACTGCTAGGGGTGGGGGAAAAAAATGGGAGTGAAAGCAGGTCTCCTAGGCACAAGAATCATTTACCAAATGTCGTGGGTGATCTTTGGGCAAGGAAAATCCCCCAAGCAGTGAATAAAACACTCAGGGGTCTCTAAATTTTCCCAAGAAGTAAACAAAATGACCAAGGGTATTTAAATTTTCTTAGGAAAAGGATAAAACACTTAGTTAGAGGATAACAAACCCAAGGGTTTATAAATTCAAGTAGTAACCAAATTTTCTAGCAAGCAAAAGAATGTTGTGTACAACCAGTGGGAAAAATAAAAAAAAAATGGGCCACAAACAATAAATTATGTGGACAGGTACTAGAAGAGAAAAATATACTTCAACAATGTATGTATAGATCACTGCAACTCATAACCAAAATACCCAAATTACAAATTGCAGTAACTCACATATTTCAACATTTAATTGGGAATTTTATTATGCTGAGGAGAAATTACAAAGGAGTGAGTTATACATAGATTTTTTGCATTGTTATTCACTAACAATAGAAAATTTCATATGACCATGCCTCAGAGACACTTCACTTAGAGTGAATAGGGATATCAACTCCTTCATCCAATCAACTTCAATCAGGTCTCCCTCTTTAAGATCTAATTTCTTCTATTGTCTTTCCCAATCTCTCCTTGCAACTCCTTGTTGATGTCCTTCTTCACTATAGCCTTCATTTTTAATGGGATTCCTTTGTAAGGTCAATCATCACAATGGTTCGTTTTGACTTGCAATTTTTTCCAAAAATAAAATAAAAATGGAATGTTTATAAAATTTTCAAATGGGAAAGAAACTAAGTGCTTATTACAAAGTTTACAAGAGGTTTGACAAGGATATAATTCAGATCATCCATGAGCAAAATAAACCCGATATCTAGAAGAAGTAATGTAAGAAAATACTAAACATAACTAGAATAAGAAATTGCAACAATAATATCATCACGAATACACATTGCAGACTGGGCCCTTAGTCCATAGTGCTAGGTGGCTCCTAAACTAATTCATTATCACACAAATGAACATAATAACCATAACTAAGTAGAGATATTATATTATCAGAAAGGGTGAAGCAAACCCCCCAAGTTTCTCCACCTATTTATTTATACATTTCCAAAATAGAGTTCTTGGGTGCTTTGCCATCTTTAGGGAAAGATAATGAACTCCTCAACTAAAAAATATTTCCCTATTTTTAGAACTCCTCTTTTTAATAAAAAGAAGAAAAAAAAACATAAACAATCCCTTCTTCAAAAAGAGGGTTGCGATCTAGAAATGTATCTTCATAACTAGTCCATAACCATTGTTGCATGTCTTGGGTGCTGCTGGATAGTAATGGTGAGATATGCACACCCTAAAAATATGTGAAATATCTTCATATTTCATTAATGCTTCTCTTGACTCATCAACATGTGACAAGTCACCATCAATTGAACTGTAATATGCAATATTCCATCCACGGGTTGATGATAAATTCATCATCATGTAGATAGATGTTGTGATATAGATCAATATTCTCAAATTCCTAGCAATATGAGTGGCAACTTCATCCCATCACTTGAAACCAAAAAATGCTAACACTTCCAATATGTAAATTCATGCATCTATACGCATTCTTAAGAAAAAATAATCTATTAGACATAAAAATCCAAATGTGAATGCATAATGTCCTAAGGTGGCTACAATGCATGAAATTAATGAAAAAAGAACATAAAGAAGGTAAAAGTGATCATGATAAAAGAATACCAATGATGAAATGAATAAGAAAAATAATGAAATTACCAATCTCATCATTCCCTTCCCAACTCAGCCCATTGCATGTCCCTTATGTAATGCATTATTCAAAATTAGAGTCAGATTGTGTCTTTTTCTCAGTGCAGGGAATCCTAAGGTCGGAAGGAATCAACTTAGTGGACTCTATTACATGGATTCCCCTCACAACCATTATATTTTCCCACTACTTCATTACTTTTTTTTTGTCAAGGGCAATATCACTTCTCTAATTAGGAAGGATAAATATCAATGGTCGGTAGTAAAACCTAAGACCAATCCAACGTAATGAAAATTTGTTGATGGAAGTGAAGTACAATCAGTGGTGGTAGAGAGAAGTATGATTATTGGGTAAAGAGAGTGGTTCCTTTTGATTAATCTCTTCAGTGATCTCACTCCACCTATCTTGGTAACCGTGTACCCCATCTCTTTTTGAATTGTTATAGAATTCAATAAATCCTACAACTATTATAGACTGATCATAGAAAATGTCTTTACTAATATTAGGATGAAAAATATTTCGATAGTGTTCCTTGAGCATATTGGTAACAAAATAATTTCTTAGCAAACCCATAAGGTTTGATAAGCTCTACATCTCTGTACAACTTTGTTTCACGTGTCTCTAAACCTCACTTTGTAAGTAGGATTGAAAAACCCTAATTTTAATGTCTTCCACAAAGTAATTTGTATTCGACATAGTGTTTCTTGACAATAAGTAATTAATGTAGGTACGATTCACAAAGTAAATTTCTTCTCTCACAAATATAAGAGAAATACATTGTACAAAATTATTTCCCAGTTCCCTTGAGTTCTAATGGAAAATAAGAAATGAGACGATCTATCTGCATATGAATCCACTATTTTTTCAGATACAAAGTATAGACTTGCGACGAGGATCAACAATTGAGTAAATTTGAAACTAACTCACCAACTTGAATTAATTTTTTCTTCTTCTCTCAAATTTATTCATATTTTTTCTTTAATTCCTCTCTATGGCTTTTCTCATTCTCCTTTAGTTAATTCCTCAAATACCATATGGTATCTTATTGGTGCCTATGATGTTCGATTTCTCTTTCCTTTATCAAATTTAATTGTTTGGTGTGATTTCTACTGGGGATGCATCCTTATTAATGGGAAGAAGTGATAGTTTTCCATTGGTCATGTTCAATATTCATTTGGATTAATTGTTTAGTCAAGCTTAGCAATTCCTCAACCAAATGAGAAGAAAGAGGAAAATTTGGCTCATGGGTTACCAAGCAGGTTTCTTGCCTAATGCGGGGTATAAAGGGTGCCTCTCATGTAATTTGGAGTGTTTCTACTACTGTATTTACTATGTATCTTCTTCCTCTATCATTATACCCATACATTTTTTGGGTTTTTGAGCATCGTAGGAAGAATCCACAACCATATGTTTTCTTTTCAACCTCTTTCTTCTCCTTACTATCCCCAAGGTATATATGATTATTTTTTCATGAGGTTGTGCATTAGTAGGGGAAGACCTTTTATGTTGAATATCTACCTCCATTATATCATATTTTTTTTGTGGATTTGGCATCTCATCTCTCTACAAACTCCTCACAGTCTCCCCTTAGCTAGCTTAAGTGGAATGCATCTTTTATAAGAAGATCAAACCATGATGGGCCAATTGATTTTGGTTCCATGTTTGGTGTTGCTTAGACATTGTGTGGAGTGATCACATTAAAAAGAAAGGAACATTAATCTTTTAGCCTCTTATTAAGTGAGAAATAAATAAAAAGTGATAGGCCATGCACATGGATGAATGCCCTTCACAGGTAAAATAATTAATAATATGTTGTAGAACCTCTTCCCAAGGATAAGGTAATGGTGTTCAATTTACACCCTACCTTGTGTCTTCTACATCCTTTTTATATTCAAGGAAAGAGCCTTTGGCCATAGCATATTTGGCCCACTCTTTAAACCACCATTTTCCTTCCCTTGACAACCTTATAATGAAGAGATGATCTCCTCTATTACCCGAACCTCTAATTATTTTATTTTAGTGTTATCCACCTTTGGATTTCTAGAAAACTCATCCACCATATGTAATTTTTTTTTTTGTATTTGTTCAAGGAATTGTAGCCAACCTTCCCTGCTAAGGATGTCTCCAACTTGGGAATTTTCATGAATTATTATTACTGAAATAGGCTCCTTCTTGTTCAAGTGACCACCCATACTTTCTTTGTGGAAACACTGCAATCCATAGCTTGATTCAAGTATCTCTCCATAGAATGATGATGATGAAAATAACTCCCCTTATTTTAATCATCCAAAACTACCCCTGCTCATGCCATATTCTTCCCATGATTACCAAATCTTTCCACTATAACCTGTTTTACCCACCATTGTGATGTAACTACATCAATTAGTTGATATAATGGCTGATTATCCTAAATTTCTTTTCTACCATCTCACCCAGATAACATGACTACCCATGTAACATCTCCAACTCCTTGTTGGGAAATACCACATGAAATTTCCAAACTTTGATATTGATTTAATTCACGAAAGTGATCTTCATATGCACAAAACTATGTAGAATCATAACAAATAATCATAAACCACATTATACAGGAAAACCCATGCAAAAAATGCATAAATAATCACACAACACATAAATCATACACACAGTAGAAAATTATCTTTGGTAAACTAACACCAATTGTGTGAAAACCTCATACTTTACTCCCAACCTTAGACTCTTCTACTCATAAACTCAACAACAGGTCACCCCCGATCTGGGGCTAAAAATCCACCTAGGAAAAGGAATCCTGAACCAGGATAAGGTCTCTTGAACAACATAAAAACTTAGACTTAGGTGCCAACTCTAACAAACAACCTATAGTTCCTCATTCCACACATGACTCTCCCACCCTAGGAAGTGTGCCCCTTCTCTGCTTAATAGTCCTTTGGCTACCCCACTTCCCTTCCGAGGCTTCAACAACAAGCTAGACATGAAGTATTAGTGCCCTGTATTTACAATTTGGCACCTTTGGAATCAATTCCCAGTATTTCTCTCACCTGGGGAGAACACTCATGGGCCTAACAACCAAATTCTTCAATATCTCATGGGCCTGACAACCCGCCTCTTCACTCCAATTCCCAGGTTACTGGTTTCCCACAGCTTCAAAGATTTCCATGGTACATGTACATGTACAAGTGATTGCATCATGAGAGTACAAATGACAACATAGTGGTGAGTTGAGAATAATGGCATAATCATGAAGAATAATAGAGGAATGATGGAAAATGAGATAAATCCCCCCAATTGCATATGCATGTTACCAAATCGACACTTGTCATGTTGGGAACTAGCTTGGGCCCACATGGGGTATGTTTCCCCACTTTAGAACTTACAAGGGAATATATATAATCTTAAAATTTATACTTTAAGAATATTAATAAAATATTCCTTTGGGCTTAAGCCCCCTTAGCTTAGCCCCTTTCCTATAATATTGGCCCCCCTTTCCCTTTCTAGTGGAGTTTACCCCCCCATAATATTTTGTCTGGTTGGTATACATCAATGATGTATTTTTATTAATATTTGAGTGTGATTATATTTTACAATGATAGGCTCACTAGCCTTTTAGCATCTAGTCTCTTCAGCCTTATAATCATACATACACTCTAGCCTATAATATCCTAGCTCACCAGCCTATGAAACATATGTACAATTGCAACCAGAGGTCAACCTGGGGTATTACATTCCTGTCCCCCTTATTTGTGCACCATCCTTAGTGCATTATATACATTGTACATTTAAAATTATTCAAAAAACTCCATGCCTTTTCTTTTGAAGCTTTTTATCCTTCTAGTGATATTCTTTTCAAGCACCAAATTCATGTCTTCATACTTCAACTGCAAGTCCTTTTCTCTATTCCACAGAGCTACTTCAGGAAATAATTCATCTCATTGTATCATTCTTGAGTTGCCTCTTCCTTGTTGCACTCACCCTTCTAGGATTAAACATTCTTTCACTGCTATACAATCCTCCAAGGATCCATCTTTCCAAGGATTTCACACATAAGGATAGCTCCAACTCATCTATAGACCTCCAATAAGGATCTATATTTTTGGAAATCATAGGACTTCAATGTCCAAATAGTATCCTTTCTTCCCAAGCATTCCAACTTTAATAACCATCATCTCATTTGTATCACACATATACAATCAACATGAGATAATATCATACAATTTCATTTAGATTTTTTTTTTTTAAATCTAAAAAAGGACTTTATATTTCTATATATGGACAATAAAAGTACATTCACACCAGAGAGGGCCTGCCATAGCGGAAAATAGATCCCTCTTTAGTGAATATCTAAAAGAAGGCATGCAATGGAGTCCTTATTGAGGGGTTTCCATAACAGAAACCATCCACCTCACTGTTAGAAACAAGAGACTATATGGCATTAACAAGTTTGAAACATTACATACAAACCCCTTGAGCTGAGACAAAAGAGGGGAAAGACTCATAATTACCCAAAAAGACTTAAGAAAAAGGTGGACAAAACAAATGAGCAGATAAAAAAACAGAGAACATATATCAGAACCCAACAAATGGGTTTCTGGGATTCTCTGGATGTTCCATACATTCCTTTCCCTTGTCTACCTTTTCAATTGCAGTGCTAGGATAATCCTCTTCCTCGATTTGAATTAGGCAGGCATGTGTTCCTAGAGGGTTCGAGTGCTGCGCCTCATGTCTGACCCGAAATTTAATTCCAAAATGTGAGCAACATAAGAGATCAAATTTTTCGTCTAGGATTTCAATTCCCTGTATGGTTTTGTCATTATCTCTTTTATCCTTGGCCACATCCTAGCCAACCATAGATTTTACTACCCAATACATTTCTGCCAGCTAAAAATACCTAGTTTCCCTGGTGCGGGTATATTTGGGGTTGTCCAACCAGTACTGCACTTAACTTTCTATATCTACATTTGACGTTGAGTGACACTGACACCTTGACGCTTCCTCAATGACCACAACATACGGCATTTCCTTCTTTGTACTTAGGTGCTTGAAGCACATCTCAACCATCCACACCGCTCATGGTTCCCTTGAACGATTTGTCGACCCTTTTGAAGAAGAGGGTTCTGATTGCTTTCCTTTCTCCCTTGAACCCTTTCTGGTCATGGATCTAATTATCCTAATTTCATCTTCCTCATAATTTTCATCCTTATTTTTCCAATGTTCAGTCTGGACCTGAGCCACGAAGGAGTCTTGAAATTCTTCATCCACCTTTGCCACTTCCAATTCTCAGACGTGATCTCCTTTATATTCTTGGGGCACCAGTTCTTAACCAATTTATTTACCAAAATGGCAGGCCTGAAGAGGGAAAAAATCCTAAGTTGGAAGGCGAGTTCTATGTTTCACTGTCTAAAAATTTCTTCTTCCTCCATAGGAAGAATTTGGTCCTCAAACAACCAGGTACCCAAAGCTATAGATTCTTTCACATTCTCTTTAATTTTATTCCACACAAACTGGGTTGAGAGATGATTTTGTTTAAAAAATCTTCCGTTTCTTTCTTTCCACAGGTTCCACATCACTATCCCTGAAAATATCTCCCAAGTTTATTTAGGATGGGGTTTTCGAATGACTCTATTAAGCACTCGATGATCAGGCTTGTTTGGTCATCTATGTCAGCCCTGGCTCTATGGAACATCATTTCCCCATTATCCTATATCCTTCTCACTTCTCCACAGGTACAAAAGAGGTGGGAGAGGGTTTCCTCCTCCTCTATTCATAACATGCAGATGGAGGGGCCTTTGTACCCTTTCCTTCTTAGTTTATCCCATGTCATCACTTTCCTAGAGAGGATCAACCACAAAAAGGTTGCAATTTTGGGCCAAATCCCAGGTTTACATATGTGCTTCCAGTCCTTTCTCTTGTTTGTCTTTGACAAATTTGCTTCTTTTAAGTAGGCATATTTACTTTGAATCTCCCCTCCCCTCTATTTCCCCAGTGGATAATATCCAACCAATTTTTAATTATGATCTGTCTAAGAGAGAGAGCTCAACTTTTATGTGGTTCTTAACCTTTGTGTCCATATGAACTAATCAATCTACTACGTGTTTCCAAATTATATCATATTCCGAGTCTGGGGAGCTTAAACTCTTCCAATACTGATGGACCAGGGTCCATCCTTTTTCCATCATGGAGTTTCTAGCTCATTCCATCCCTTATTTGTTTTCTAGGATTGGGAGTTGTTCCCAGGCATGATCCCAGAAGAGGGTCTCCCTCCCATTATGCACTTCCCAAAATTTTTGTACTAGCTCTATATTTTGCCAGGCAATATTCCAAATGAGGGAGCTAGGTCGATTCCCATCAATGCAGATAAGATCCTGTAGCTCCACCTTCAGGGAATATTTATTTTTCCATACTTTGGCCTAAAAATCCTTGGGTTTGTGATCCACCTCCACCATAATTTGGATTCTAGGGCTCATCCTACATGTAAAGGGTCCTTGATTCCTACCCCTCCATAGGACTTTGGTTTGCATAATTTTTCCCAGGCTATTAAGGCCCATTTTGTTTCTTTAGTATCACCCCCCCCCCCAAATANCCCCCCCCCCCCCCAAATAAAGGTTCTCTGAAGAGTCTTTAGTTTTTTCAGGATTCCTTTTGGCTCTGCCAAAACTGAGAATAAGTACATGGGAATGTAGCTAAGGAAAAACTTGATGAGAATAATTATCCCAGGAAGAGTCAGGAATCTATGGATCCAATTGATTAGCTTTGTTTCTAATTTTTCCAGCAGCTCTTGCCATGAAGTCTTCTGGATGTTTTTTTTAGTTAGCAGGGCTCCCAAATATTTGGAGGGGAGGATGGCTCTTTGGAACCCAATAATCCTAGCTACATTTCTTTGAACATGAATTGGAGTAATAAAGAAAAAAAAATGAGATTTAGATATGTTTATGATTGTACCTGAGGCCTCTTTATAGATGTCCAACACACACCTGATAGCTCTGGATTATTTGAAAGTGGGTACACCCATGCAAAGGTTGTCATTGAGAAAATGGAGGTGGGTCACATGGTCTACCTCCTCTTGCAATTTTATCCCTTGTATTTTCTTCTCAGTCGCCTCCTTTTGGAGCAGTCTTCCCAACCCTTCCACTAGGATGATATAGATATATGGGGAGAGAGGGTCCCCTTGTTATATTCCTCACGTAGGGTTGAAGGTTTTGAATGGGGACCCATTGAATAGGATTGAAAATAATACTGAGGATATTATCCCATAGATCCAACGGACCCATTTCTCTACAAAGCTAAAGGCCTCTAACATTTTCTGCAGGAATTGCCAACTTATTCGGTTGTATTCCTTTGAAATGTCTAATTTAATGAGCATGCCTGGTTTTTTTTATTGCTTCATGGAGTGAACAATTTTGTGCACAACTACTATCCCATAAAGTAATTGTCTTCCCTCCATGAAACCCCCACGTTCCTTTGAAATGATATTTTTCAATAAGGGTTTGAGTCTGTTGGCCAAAGGTTTCGAGACGATTTTGTAGATGACATTGCATAACACAATTGGTCTAAACTTTTCTACCATGTTCTCCTCTTTTTCCTTTGGTATTAGGGAGATGAAGGTGGCATTGAAATATTTGAGCATGGAGCTTGATGTCCTTGATTCTTCCACAACCTCCCTGATGTCCTTCCCAATGACCTTACAACACTTTTGGAAGAAATCAGTAGTGAATCCGTCTAGTCCCAGAGACTTTCCTATTTTCATTTCCATAACTATCCTTTCCACATCCTCTAGAGAGGTTGGCCCCATCAAAAATATATTTTTATATGGGGTTACAATATTTGGGATGTGTCTTGTGATCTCTTGGATAGAATCCATCCTATTCTCTTCTGGCTCTGTGAGTAGGATTTTAAAATGGTTTACCAATTCCCTTTCTACGTCTTCATTAGATTCTACTCTTTCTCCATAAGTTTTAATAATATTTGTAATCATGTTCTGGTTTCTTCTTTGCAGCAGTGAGTTATGGAATAATTTCATGTTTCTATCCCCTTCTTTCAACCATCAGACTCTATATTTTTGTTTCTAGAGGATTTCCTCCTAGAGTTCTCACTTGTCTAGTTCCATTTTGATTTGATTTTCTCTTTCTTTAGTCTCCTCTCTTATATCCCTTGTTGTTTCTATTAGTTGAATTGCCACCATTTCTATCTCTAATCATTTCTTTTCCTCAAATATATTCATGAACACTTCCTTGTTACATTTATTGAGTTGGAATTTGATGTATTTCAACCTTTGTTGAAATGGGTACATTTTAGTGCCATATAAGTTTGGGATCTTTCCCCACTAGGTTTCGATTCTGCATGAAGTCCTGGTGATCCATCTAGAAATTTTCCAGTCGAAAGGGCCTGGGGTGAGGCACTAAATTTTCCTCCCAAGTGAGGCTAATCGACCATTGATCCAAGACATAGTAAGGGAGGACTTCCGTTTCTATAGCTTGTTGTCCTCGGAAAAGGGTTTATGAGGTCAGAAAATTGTCTAGATGAACAACAATGCTATTTTCCATCCTTCTCTTGCTAGTCCACATGAAAGGGCCATTGCTGGTATGGATTTCTATGAGCCTATTGTTGTTTATCCATTCTTGAAAGGTTTCTCTCTCCCCATCAAGATGCTTAGGTCCGTCATTTTTTTCCCAAAGGGAAGTGATCATATTGAAATCTACCCCAATAACCCAAGGTTAACTACTAAGGGTGACCCCAAGGTGGGTCAAGGAATCAAGAAGAATTATATTAAGAGGAAGAGTCTAAGGTTCGTAGGAATTCGAAATGAAACCTTGGGAATGCGATCCTAGCCCCACAAAACTCATAGTGAGGATTCTTGGAAAGAGAAAGAAAAAGTCCAAATTGCATTTTGTTGGGTCCCAAAGGATTGCGAGGCTGCCATAAGCCCCTTTTGAATCTATCACTTCTACCTCACATCCTTTCCAAATTTTTTTTGCTATCTTTACCATAGTTACTCTATCACACTTTGTTTCCTGAATCATTACTATCTCAGACTTCTCCTAAGTTATCTTTTTTTTTTTTCCATCATTCTATGTTTGGATGGGGCATTTAAACCATTCACATTGCATGTTATTAGTGTTATCACTGAAATTTCATCCGCACATGGCGACAAGAACTCAGCGTCGTCAAACAGGAATGATGTCATTCATGGCACTGAATTAATTTCACAGCATTACAAAAGGGTCAAAAACTATACAAAGTAACCAAAAATTGAAGGGCGCTTTACAGAATTTGGGTGCGCGCGCATATGCGCGGAACAGGAACGTACAATGCGTGCATGCGCGCACGACGCACGGCTGTTGGCGCAAAAACCCGCGCACCTGCTAAACGACGCATTTATGGAATTGGTCGGCCTCCCAACTACTTATGGATCAGCTCCCAAGCCGATTTGACTCCCAAATATGAACTGAATCCGCATGGTAGGCTGGTCAAAGACCTAATTAAGCCCTAAAGAGCCCCTTTTCACACCTCAAAGGAGTTACATAATCACCCAATGCTATGCTATA